>RANZ01000002.1:0-210686 GCA_009805285.1 Neurospora terricola FGSC 1889 | reverse complement strand
GAGCCTCCTGCCTCTTAGCGCGCTCGAAGTTCTCCGGGCCGAGGACGCACTGGCGGCGCACCACGGCGACGAAAGCCAGCATGATCTGCTCGATGCGCTCGTAGAAGGTCTTGCCGAAGGCGCGGACGACGGCGGCGTTGAGCCGGTTACCCAGCTGAGCGTACACAGGCTCCAGCTTGCGCTGGAACTCGTCCCACCGCTTCTTCTCCAGGTCGCGGGCGCGGCGCCAGTCGGCCTTCTCCCGGTCCGATAGGTGCTTCTGCCTCTGGACGAAGTGGTCGAACACCTGGTTCTTCCACTCGTCCCGCCACAGCTCCTCCAGCTGCCGGATCCGCCGCGAGTGGTGCATCGGGCAGCACATGGCCAGGTGCTGCGGGATGACCATGACTTCCTCACACATCTTGCCGGTCCGTTTGGCGCGCTGGCACGGCGCCCATTTGGGAAGGATGGGGTCGTCGTCGGTGAGCTTGTTGATCTTGCCCTTGCAGCCGCCGTGCTCGTGGTGGCAGTGCCAGTACTGATCGATGCGGAAGCACATCTTGGTTGCCGATGGGGAGGCAGAAGAGGTCGAGCTTGGGAGTGGGAGGGGCTGACTTCCTGGTGAGGAGAATCAGGGGCAGCAGTGGTGGAGAGACGGGAGAGTCCTTGTCTCCGTCGGGGAGGAGGAGGCGGCCGAAACAAACTCGGGCTGGATGTCGAGCTTGGTTGTGGCGTGAGGAGAGACTGACGGAGAGTCAGGGGCAGCAGTCGAAGACGAGCGAGAGAAGGACTTCGGGTGCTTGGGAAGGTTGACGCCCTTGCTGAAGGTAGGGTCGTCAAGGAAGTTCTCTCTTGGGGTAAAGAGGGAAAAGCGAGGCGGCTGTGAGGCGTTAGTGATCTGACAAGAGAGGCAAAGAAGCTGAGAGTCTTACTTTGAGGTTTGGCGTCTTCCGCCGAGAGACGAGCTCAGAGAGGTAAGCCCGGGGCAGTTCTTTCTTGACCAGAGGGAGGCGGCCAGAGAACCCGGAGAGGGGACAAAGTCGTAGCGAACTGAACAAGCAGTGGCTTGTAGCTTGGGAGGATCTTCAACTGGTATGGTGTAGAAGAGAGCGTACTGTTGACTGCTTTGACTTTGGATTTCTTCACTCAGAGCTTGCTGGCAGGATAATACCTGGAGAAGAAAAGAGGGAGAAGAGGGAAGAAAATCCTGGCCCCGGGTGAGGTTTTATGGAGGGGTAAGTCGAGAATGATCCACGCTCCTATTGTGAGAGCTCTGAAACGAGGCTGCAGTACTTTCAAATCATCCCGTCTTTTGACGGCTGGTTGCCTTGGGATTTGTACGAAATGGACGTCACCGGGACAACAGAACGAGAGAATCGAGCCACTAGCCCTTGGCATATCTGGGCCTCGAACTTGGAGACGAGACGAAAGACGCGACGAGATAACAGAGAATGGAAAGTTTACGGCCTAGTATCCCTGCAGGGCAAACGCCGTCTTGAAGTTGGAAGGAGCGGCTACGGGATGGCGGGGTGGTTTGGAGAATTACGTCCCGGTCCCGGACCGCGGGGCTTCGGGGCTCGCAGGCAGATCACCATGGTCATCACCGTTGATTCACTTTGGGAACGTTCGCTTTATTTCTTGAACGGCTTCATCAACTTTGCGAATGCGGAGACAAATTTCTTGTAAAGAATGAGAACTGAAGAACGCAAGTCCGTAGTGCTGCTATCTTGCTCGGGTCCCAAGCTCGTACGTCGAGGAAGCTCAATCTTCCACTTGTACACTAAAATGGTCTTTAGTACAGGGGCACCCAACTTGAAATGATACCTCTAGATTTCTGAACCAGTCACATCACTTTCACGAGTTTCTGGGCCTCGAAACTCGTCTTGACCTGCGCCGAGCTTTTCGCAGATTTTCCTCCGAGTTGAAGACACTCAAGCTTTGTGCTCCGGTTTTCGTCTCAAGTACAAAACTCTCCTGTCATCCAGAAATTCACATAGCACGAGCCCCGGTACTATTCGTTGATGCTGGACAGAGCAGGCATCCGATAACAGGGCTCAAGCTCGGACCATATCGCTGCCTCCGCGTACTGGGCGAGACGGACACTCAACGATTTGCCCCACTTGAACTGTAAGAATCACGGTGTAACACAGTATTCTGAATAGCTCCGAATAAGAAGTGGAACTTTCATCCGTATTGCAATCATCGTCCGAGATTCTCTTTCTGGAACTTCTGTTGAGACTCATCAGGGGCAGGGAAAAGGAATGAGGTCATCTGCAGGAGGGCAAGGGAGTGCAGGAGAGGCGGGGTGTGGATGTACAAACCACGGCAGGCTGGAATTTAGGTTTAAGCTGGTCTTTCGTCTGTACTTCTTTTGGGCAGCCTCCAGTTGTTGAGTTGTGCGGCTGGGTGAGGCACGAGCGAGACTTTGAGCGCAGGGCACACTTCGAGTCCTCCGCCGACATGAGATATCACGTACAATGGCAGTAGATCATTGTCTTCAGAATTAACCACCATACCTAACTTCAAGTGACCACATCCCTACGGCTGCGTATCCTCAACTCAAATTCCGGTTTCCTTTCGTAGAGCCTAGAGGTACCTAGTCCTCCATATCCCAAGCTGACTTCTCCGGATTGTGTGCCTCCTCCCACATTCTGTACATCCTCACTCTATGTTTCATCGCTTCTACAAAGCATAAAGGAAACCCTTTCCTCCAAAACAAACGGAACAAAAGACTTTCCTCTCCGACTTTGGACGACTTGTTGTCGCAACCTCCATATTGTTCTTATAAATTGTCCGGAGTCATAGAGTTTTGTTCCTCTCTCCCGTCTCTATCTGGTGCTAAACCCGAGAGCAAACACACCTCTCGCACTACTGGGTTATGAGCTGCTTGATTCCTTCTCGTAAGATCGCCGTGTTTGTTCAAGTGACCTTGCCGTAAGGTGAGAAAGGGCTGAGCACCATATGAACATCTCCTTCGTCATGGTCGTTGAGCACCATTTGACTCTCGTCTTGATTTCCAGAGGCTAAAAAAATGGCATGCCTCTGATCAACCTCCGTCAGCTCGGTGATGATTCGATTGCTGGGGACATGGAACTGCCTTGTGAACTAGAGGTACCTGGGGCGGTATCAGGCCGGCCACGGGGGCATGACTCGCATTCTGGACCGGACACTCTGCTCTACTTGTACCGATCATCAGCTCTGTGCTCTTGGAAGCCACGAGTTACGCGTGGGCCAGTTGCTGTATTCCTGTGAGGGAAAGACCTCAAACACGGAGATCCAAAGACAGTACAAAGAACCCACAGACTTGACAATCTACGGTGAACCTCTACTTGTAGAGTAGATCAAGGAAAGAAGCAAATGGCCCCCAATCGACCACGGAGTCATAGTCACATCATGTCAAGTCATATATGTCACACAGTCCCGATGTCACATGTAGTGGACGGAAGCAACTGGAGGGGAGCAAACATTGAAAGATTAGAAAGATAGAATTTTCGATTGATGGGGTGCATGAGAAAGAGAAAGAGAAGACAAATGCCAAATAAGACACACGATATTTACAAGACAGTTCAGTGTTCAACTCGTTGCCCTTTCGTACAGCCACTCGTATTTCTCCACCACCACGCCACCCATTCTCCTCCACTCAGAATCGGATCCGAAAGCGGATAGGTCAAGTAAGGATTAGAGAAAAGAGACCCGAACAAGAAACCGCGGGAGCCAGTGCTCAACCGCCAAAGGTATTCTGGGAGCCGCTCGCCAGGTGCTCAGACTGATTTGTGGACTGGGTCGGTGTGTTGCTCGTTGATGTACTGGGCGGAGCATTGCTGGAGGTCTGTATCGATGACACCGGTCTCGGGAGTAATCTTCTCGGTGGGTTGAGGGCAGGGCGAGATTGCCATTGCTAGATCCAATGTCGAGAGAGCCTGCCTCCACTTGCATCGGACTTGTCAGTGAGTGTATGGACATCATGACGGGAGGCTTCAGTCTTTGCAGTACACACCTTGTTCGAACTGAGTGGCGGCTACAGCGCCACCGTCAAGGTGGTTGGCGGGCTGCATGTGCATTTTCTGTCTCCATATCCTGCTGAGTCGATTTCCTTGACAGGGCGGTCAGCTGAGGTCTGTGTCTTGGGCAAAGTGTTGCGTAGGGCGGAGCCGGTTGAGCGTACCTTGAGACGCCAAATGGTCTCGCCCAATGCAGTACTCGAGGGCAGTAGCGGTGCCGTTGAGACAGGCGTGTTTTTCTTCCGGCGCTGCTCGAATCGTGTACTTGCCCTGGTCAGAACTGCACAACTCTCAGGCTGGGGATAACGGTGTCCGATGGCAAGGAAGTTGACAAAGTTTGTGATCGCGGAGGGGCAAAGGATGTTGGAAGCTTGAAAGGAACCAGAAATACCACAGGCGCAGAGGCAAGAAAGGAAAGGAGTGAGGCTGTCTTGCCTCGAGGCCGAGTCTGCCTGATGGGTTGCCGATGGGACACTTGCGAAGCCGGAGAGGATGTCGGCAACCCATCAGGCGAAGATAATTGGGAGCTCCTATTGCGACGGTGGTCTTGAAGGATTAAAAGGAAAAAGGCAGATGGTGGAGGGAAACAAAATGAGCAGAAGGACAGGGAGAAGAGGAGTCTTATGACTGCCAGCATGGTCTCTCAGAGCTGAGAGCCCAAGAGCACGAAGGAAAGAACCCAGCCAGCCAAGTCGTTACCGTACGTCGGGCCAGCATACCTACGCAGAGAGAAGAGGTACATTGGCCAAGTACCTCCCTCCTTCCCATCCGGTCTTTCAAGAAGGACCTTCAAGAACAGACCAGAGGTGTTCCCTGAGCAGGGATGAGAGGTGGGGTGTATTCGGTCCCGGAGCAAGTCTTCCAAGCTCAGGGCAGGCACACAGGGCATACAGAGATTGAACTTGATGGCCAGCCATCCGTTTCGAAAAGGAAAGAGGTAACAGTCACGGTACCTAGGTAGCACAAGGTACAAGGCTGGAAAAGTCTGCCCATAAGTGAAATCTAGAATCTCTTTTTCACTCCTCGAGTTTTCTTCCCTTCCCTCTTCCTTTTTCATCCAACATCAAAGTGAACTTCCACTTGACTGTTTTCAAGAGAACCTCTTTTTACATACCTCTACCAAATTCCATCCCAACCAAATTTCTCACAATGTTCTGCCGCTTGTCCCGCGATACCAAGACCAGCTTGAAGTTGCTCCTGGGCTTCGCAGTGCTCATCTGCTGGCTCTTCGTCATCTATTTTCTGACCCACAAACACAAACACGCACCTCCCTCTCCGGCTCCAAGCAACACCCCATCGGCCTGTAGAGCCACAATCGCCATCACCACCACCATCATCACCACCACCGTGACCACCACCGTCGCCCTCGCCACTACAACCGTCATGGGCCGCCTGTAGGCAGGTGGCGTCGATGCCGATGACGACGAAGACCGCGACGACTGCCCCGCCTTCCGCATGAAGATGTGGTCTGCCGAGCTACGGTTTAGGAGAACCTAGAATCTCCGGTGTGTTTGTGGGAGCCCGTAAGTACATCCCCTCCCGTGAGCTCAAACTGATATCGTTCCTGACCAAGTTTTCAGGAGGCAGCCCCGGCGCAGCCGACTCGACTTTTTCAAGTTGTCCGTTCTTCCTACGCCGTCCAGGACTCCGAGACGGGCGAGCTTTTCTTGGGGCCCGATCAGTTTATTGATGCCGTGGCTCCTAAAAGCGTTCCTTGGTAGGTGTTCCCATCTCATTGGTCTTCATGTTCTCTTCAGTCTATCATCACGTTTGCTAACACCACTGTTTCTCTTGCTCTAGGCCCCGATACACCGACCCAGTGAACAAGAGAGGAGGACTTGTGCGACCGTGCCCGAGTTTCAGTTCAACGTGCTTCTCGACATCCGCCACAAGTTCCCCAATCGGGGGCCTGATCACCTCTCCTACCTGAAGTGCATACCTTACCTATCATGGGTGGCGTCTCTTTGTTCTCAGTCTTTTGTTCGAGATGGTCCAGGTAATCCGGGACAAGATTCTCGCGGGAGATATCGAAGCGGAGACTGCACATCACATTTCCTACATATAGATTTAGCCTGTCGTTGGGGGATGGATGCCACATCTAACAACAATACAACAGTGGTAATCCGCATAATCATTCTTGGCCTTGACACTTCCGTGATATTTTGTCAGTGATCTCCATGATCGTAGTCTTTCTCCTCCATTTCCCTTGTGTGCATATGACAATTCCTGCCAGTGTCTCCCATGCCATGGCTAAGCCTTTACCGCAAAGAAGGAACAATGCAACAATTCACGGAGCGGTTTGTCTTCTGGCTTTGGTTCTCGGTGATGCCAAAGGCGGCCATTTCAACCAACAGGAGGTTTACAAACGACCCTTGGTGCAAACCACAAGCATGTCACTACGTCTAGAGATATAATGACCTCTTTTTTCTCTCAGGCTGCCCTCCATGATCTCCATCATTTCCCGAGCATTGCCCGCAGAGTGGGTGGCATCTTTGTGCAGGTGGGCCAGGATGGCATAGTAGATGGTGAAGCACCAGCAGATGATCATTCGGATGCACAAGATGGCTGGCAGCAAAGTGAGGACGACTGTCACTCTTCTCTGCCTCCTGTCGCTTTGCTCCCACCCCTTGTCTTTCACTCACTTTCGTTTGTCCATTGGTCTGCCTCTATGGTTCTTGCCTTTTGCGTTCGGCCTTGTCCTTGACGGCTTTCGACGGGACCGAGCACACAAGGAAGAGAGGGAGTGGGGCCTGAAAAGGGCACCTGCAGGGAGAGGGCTCCTTGGATGAGATGACGCGATGATAGGAGCAATTTGATCGGGCCAGACTCACCGATCGAGGCCGGACACTTGCCAGTTTCGTGCCTTCCTTCTCTTGTTGGGAGAGGTACAAGTTTTGCGAGTGACTCTGTGGTCTGTCGTGGTTGTGATCAACTCCATGAAGAGGGCTGGAAGTGTGTTGCTCTCTTTACGGGAAACACGTCGAGCATTTGGGCCACTACAGTTCACTCTCAGTCATCAACGAACGGGCAAGAACTCACGGCCGTCTTCCGGCTAAAGGAGATTTCCTTGGAACAAGGGACACAGAGCTCACGGCAGGCCGAAGCTGGAATCCATCAGAAAGCGAGAGTGTCTCCGGCAATTGCGGAGGAGTGTGAGACTGCTCTCGGCCTGGAGATCCAGTCGGGAGGCAAAAGTGTGTTCTTTCCAGTTTTCTGGAAGGACCTGACCGCACAACATGAATGGACGCATGACGCGATCCATGAACCCAACCAGAACCCCTCCTTATCCACCCCGACTCATGTCCCAACTGCCGATCCACCGCTGCTTGCACCAGCTCTTCGCCCATGTCCTCGTTCGCATCAATAGTAGCCGGGCTGAAGACTGGGAGGCTTGTTCCTGGTGCTCTGCGTGGGGCAGCTCTGGCTTTCCTCGTCGAGCTGAAGGTGGATGAACACCCTGTCTGTGGTTTCAAGTTCCCACCCGTGGACTGCTCATGTCATCAGACCAGGAACCTTGACGGTCCGGTACCTTCTCGATCTCACCATCATGATATCCGGAACTTTCCTTCCGCCTGCCTCTTGAGCCTCAGCGAGCCGGGCTTCCAGAACTCGCGCCTTCCTGGTTCTCTCCATGTTCCCTGACGATCGCTGTTCAGGCTCCCGTGATTGCAAGTCGTGCTGGAGCGGATCGGACACTCTTCTAGTACCTGCAGGTGCGGAGAACATGAGCCGCGAAGATCGTCGTCCAGGGGTGTATCAATCTGGACCTTCCCGTCTGCCTGCCTCCTGTGTGATTTCTCGATCTTCTCGAGCCCGTGGCTTCCCAACTTCCCATCGTTCGGCTCTCCGCGGCCATTGCGTGCTCAATGTTTCGTGATCGCTAGGCGGCGGTTGCCCCTGGTCTATATGTTCTGTTCTCCACTCCGGAGCTTATCAGCCTGGAGGTTTCCGTCCGCCTACCTCTTGATCCTCGATCTTGTGGTGTTCGTGGTTTCCCATTCTTGCTTCTCAATTTCCCATTGATCCATTCTCCATGGACATCGTGTGATTTCTCCAAACTCTGAGTCCGCGGCTGCCCCTGATCCAGATGTTCACTGGTGGGAGTGTCGATGGCTCGATATAACGGACGGCCCATGCTGATGCTCAACAGAGTTGCTACTTCTTGTGGTCTTGGGATCGTGTTGGTTTCTTTCTGTTTGGTTTTGATGGTCCGGCTCTGTGTGGGCTTGTCAAGAGTGATGGTCTTGATTCAGTCAAGAATTGGACCGTTGCGACGGTCGAGAGCCTGATCTTCGTTCTGACATGTGCAAATCACGCGCGGCAGTTTCCCGTCTGCCTTCCCCTTGAAGTCACCTCCGGGTCCGTTTCCTACCTCTCTTGTTCTTTCTGCCACTGGATCGTCCGATCTTGGGATCCATGACCACTGCTCAACTTCTCGTGACCAAGACTGCCAGTGACTGTAACGGATGTTCCCGTCACCGGGTACCTTTACGGCTCATCTTCTCTGCTTCTGAGGGCTTACCAACCTGTAACTTCCTGTCTGCTTGCCTCTTGTGATTCAAAAAGTCTTTCGCGACTTCTGATTTGGATCTGATGCTCAACTCATCCACGGCTATTGCTCAACACTAGATGTCATAGAGTGCCGTCAGCAGGGCCGAGGCCCCTCTGATTCACCTGCTCTTGCAGTTTACAACCGTTGTCATTGCGAAATATGAAACCTCCGGTTTTGCCTGCAGGGAAGTGACCTCAAGGTTGATCATGTGCGTGATGAGGAGATTGCCAAGTGTCATGCTCCCTCGAGGAAGAGACGTGATCCCGTCCGGAGTAGGCACCTGCCGCGGCCTTGACTGCTCTGAACGAGAAACTTTGCGTTCTGATGGATGAGTGACTCCCACGCCTCAGTCCCTCTCCCGAAAAGCATAAAGGCCCGGCCTGGTCCCTTCTCTTTTCCCTTCTTCTTCTCTCGACCGGCAACCATCACTGCTCACAATCTTTCAGACTTCGTCTTTCCCACTCCAGTCACACACGAAGCACGTCTGCAACCCCAGTGCCCACAGTGCCCCCAGAGCCACTCCCTCTCAAGAAGTGTGAGTGCACGCCCCAACATGGTCCATTGTCATTGCCTCGGGCTTTCTTTGCTGACACCAGATCTCCAGTTTCACCCATCACACAGTGCCTCCAACTCTCCTCCCAAGGCCCCCAGTCCCCCAGTGCCCCAAGAACTGTGAGTCCATCCATCAACACACAACATCGCCATTGCCTTTCTGACTTGTCCTTTTCACCAGCACGATGACCGAAAAGACCCATGGCGCGGGAGTTGGCGCCGCCGCCGCCACCACCACCACCACCAGCAACAACAACAACAACAGCAGCAGCAGCAAAAGCAACAGCAGCAGCACCACCACCACCACCAGCAGCAACAGCAACAACAGCAAGAGCAGCGGTGGGGGTGGAGGAGGGGGCCTAGACTATAACAGGTGGACAAGGGGCGCCTGGTTTGAATGATGAACACAATTTGGCTTCCTCCGTGCTTTGCTTTCCGTCGTGACTTGCCTTTCGCCGTAATCTGCCTTCCATCGTGCTCTCAATTCCGTCGTACTTTGCCTTCCGCCGTAGAGGTATCTTGCTTTCCGTCG
This sequence comes from Neurospora terricola FGSC 1889, assembly GCA_009805285.1. Lineage (NCBI taxonomy): Eukaryota > Fungi > Ascomycota > Sordariomycetes > Sordariales > Sordariaceae > Neurospora > Neurospora terricola. The sequence goes on along the minus strand of RANZ01000002.1, from coordinate 201,070 downwards.
TGCTCTGTGACGTGACATGGAACCGAAGGTTGACTGAGGTTTTGTTCATTCGTCTCTCGTTCCACCAAAGCTCTTGCCCAGACAGCATTGGACGTACACCCACTTCCAGTCCCTCCAGCATTTCCCACACAGATAAAAACCCCGCGGTCCCCACCTGGTCTCTTCTCTGATCCTCACCCAATGTGCATTCTTCCTTTTCTTTCACAATCAGTTCACATCTTCCTGACAATTGTCACGCAAAACAACATCTCTCACAGCGATTCACGCCCACACTGACACACACTGACACAAGTCATCTTCTTCTCCAAGTCTCCCCTGCGTCACGGGGGTCTGCTCCTTGCTCAATTCAAGATCCTTCGCCGCCCCTCTCTCCGCGAACTCCCCAGAACATACTCGACGTCTTTCGCGTCGATCTAGGTATGCCTCTTCTCCAAGTCAGTCGGGACAGATGACCCAGTCTCTGTTGCTCATGGCTTGGGCATCCAAGGGCCAAGTCTACACTTCGTCCGCTAGACGAGCAGCGAGGTCTGTGGGTATGTCCATCAAGATACTCTTATTTTCGTTTGTTGTCATTCTAACACGGCGCCAACAACAACAGCAGCAGTACCCGCTGCCTCTCGTGGCTGCAACATGGTGTACCCCATTGATCTCGTCAAGACAAGAATGCAGAACCAGAGAGGCGCATCCCCCGGTAGCAGACTCTCTTCGCCCGTGGCCCTGCCGCCACCAACATCGCCGCCGCTCCCGCGGCACCGTGGCTCCATCTCTTCCACCATCACCTCTTCCGTCGCAACCACCTCCACCACCCCCTCCTCCAGGCGCACAGCCTAGCAATCAGTCCGACAACTCGATCGATACCCGTGCACGCATCAGGTTCGTTCATGGCAATGCCGTGCAGGGATCACTGGAACATGACAGCCCATGGACAACACCTCGAGGCTTCCACATCAGGATCACACGAAAAGGTCATGATGGCCTACATCTACATTGACGCTGCGATTAGTGATCGAGCCTTGGGCAAGATGCTGGACACCTTGCAGACCAAGACGACCCTCTCCCACCTCCTCCTCCAGGCGCACAGCCTAGCAAGCAGTCCGACAACTCGATCGACTGCTTTAAAAAAAGGTCATGATGGCCTACATCTACATTGACGCTCTTGCGCCTCTATGTCATATCGTTCTTGTTCCAGCCTCTGGTCGGATCGAGCCTTGGGCAAGATGCTGGACGTCTACGACAATATGAAGAAGATCGCAGCGGCGTATACCATAGGCCCCGACGAGTTCGACGAGTTATGCATCATCGATTCCCCATCTGGTTCTCGAGTTTTCTATCCATTCTGGCATCGGACAAGGGCTTGCAGACCAAGACGACCCTCTCCCACCTCCTCCTACATAGTGTCAACGGTGGAGTCGATGCCGAGGGAAACAAGCTCAACGTATCCATGGCCGTCATTCGTAACGAGGGTTTCAAGGGTCTCTACTCGGGTGCCTGTTTATGTGGCTACCTGTCGTGGCAGCAACATAATACACCAGTGGCAGCAGGGTACCTTAAGTCACCATATCCCCAGTTCCTTCTCAGATCACCGTCTGGCACTGGACCCATGCTAATCTGACCTTGCGACTCTATTGGATAGAAACCGACAACGTACTACCCATCTGTCTCGTGGGCAACAAGAGTGTTCTGAAACCGAACAACTCCAGAGACATCTCCGGCTTGATAGTTCTTGGAGAGGGGTAAGAACCCGAGAGGAAGGCCGTGAACATGCAGTCGGTCATGCTAACATGATGGATCTACCTCACACAGCGCGCAATATCTGCCACGAAAGACCGAGCTGGAAATGTCTGGGAGCAATGGAGGCATTGAGAGCAATGGGGAGGCATTGAGAGTAATGGGGAGGCATTGATGAGCGGCAGCGCGTCCAAGGACCACCGTAACCAGCCCAAGGTCGCCAAGGTCGTTGCTGACCAGATTCGCGAGGGCGAGAAGGCCATCATTGGTGTCATGATAGGAACGATGGGGTTGGATCTCCACCAGTGGTCTTCTTCTTCTTCTTCTTCTTCTTCTTCTTCTTGTTGTTGTTGTAAATAGTCTAGAGGTGGCCTAGAGGTAGTCAAGGAATCAAAGGTCTTCAATGCCTTCCATTGCTTCGATGTTGTGGCCACGTGCCTCGCGCCTGGAATGAAACTTTCCTCGCTAACCAGTACAATGCAGCTGCTGAAGAAAGTTTTATTTGATCGGCCATGACATTAGGGGATTGAGGTCATGCAAAGGTCAATGAGGTCAAGATCGCGCCGTATCCTAGCCATGGGGACTGGGAATGCCATCATGGTCCGTATGTTCGGGGCGGGCTGACAGCCATCTGCGTGGAAAGGACTGGGCCCTCTCAGGTTCGGCATGCTGATAAGAAAACATCTTCCAAATCCAGTAACAGGACACCGCATGGTAGGTGGACGTTTGTGGATGTTTGTTGGTAGCGGGAATGTATTCTGAGTCACGATGAAGCGTTCGGTGTAGCGACCTTGCGGGCTGTGAAAGGACGGAGCCGACAAGCCCGGAGCTTTATAGTTCTCAACGTGCTTGACATCATTGACCCCCGGCAGCTGCATCAGCAAACCCCTCCCGGTGCATTGGTTCGCAATTACATGTATCTGCGGGTATTCCTGGATATACTGTATGCAGGCTGCAAGAGAAATTCAAGTGGCGGAGATTGGGGCGGACATAACCTCATTCGGACATCCGACATGCATGCAGTCCGGACATAGACGAATGCGTCAAGGCCACCATGGCACTGAAAGACCAAGGACAAGAAGTACAAAACATACCTCCATTCTTCTGTTCTTTTACCTTCCCCTCTTCCTTTGCTTCCAAATTCCAAAAGACGTTCATGTTCTATCTCTTTGCCCAAAACGACCTACTTCTATTGCAACATCCGCTCCATTCTCATCTCATTCTTTCTACGCACACACACCTACACCAAGATGCCTTTTCGCCTGAGACAGCCTTCGGTGGACGAGATGCTTGAAATCTTGTTGAGGCTTGGACTTATCTTGACGACCATCCTGTGGGCGTTGGGGTTGATTTTGCTTGCGCACAGGCTCCTCGGTTTTCTCTTGGGAGTGAACATTGAAGACATGGATGTGGAAGATTTTGTGGAAGCTCTAGATTTGGTACTCGAGGAAGAGCTTTTTTTGCCACTCGAGGAAGGGCTTTTGCTTCTCGAGATGGAAATCGCACAAGCTCTAGAACACCTGGAAGTGGAACCCATTGAACGAGGCCAACAGCAGGATTTAGATCCTGATGAGGCCCTACTACCTCTACTGGCTTTACAGCGTGAACTGGCCCGTCGGGAAATCCATTGGCCGATTCAGTTTAGGATCTGAGCATTGCACGAACGACAACCACATTGGATGAGGGCACAAGAACGAGCGGAATACCGACATTAGAGGCAAAGACGTGTTGCACTCTGAGCCATTGATATCAAAAGGGGCGAGGGTTAGGGTCGGATGTGGGATTTCCGGGAGTCGTCTTCTTGGCGTTGGGGTCCGCTGATTGCAATGATTGGCCCCTTTCAGTGCAATTCGGGCCCGCTATCAACGTCCGTTCGTCCCGATCTCAAACTCGCGAGCACATCACGGCCATGCTCAAGAGTCTTATTCGACTTCACTTCCAGTGCAACGCTTCTAGTCCTTTTCTCATCCCCGGGTTTTCTTTGTCGTCGCCCACCGCCGTCTTTACAGCAACAAAATTGCTGATTTCAGTCAACAAATCTCGCAAAATGTCGTCCTCCTCCTCCGTCCCGCTCCAACCACCTCCAGCGCCAACCACAACGCGCCATCCAACAGGCCCCGTCCCCTATCTCGAATACCCATCCCCTAACGCCACAAGCGCCAGCAGCAACAACACAACAAAACCGAAGCGCTACCTCCTCTTCTTCATCTCCGGCAACCCCGGCCTAATCGATTACTACGCCCCCTTCTTCACCCACCTGCGCTCCCTCCTCAACGAACTCGAATCCAAGTCCGCCTCCTCATCGCCAGGACAGCAACCCATCACCTTCCACATCTACGGGCAAAACCTCATTGGCTTTTCGGACTCCGATCACGCTCCTTTTGTGCCAGGGTCCCCAGATACGGAACCCTTCGTGTTGGAAGAGCAGACCTCCCACCTTTACGACTCTCTTTTGGAACTTAACCAGAAATCCGGCGGCTTCGACGAGATAATTCTAGCGGGCCACTCCGTAGGCAGCTTTCTATCTCTCGAAATCTTGCACCGCTCCCTCCAATCCTCTTCCAGTCTACCAATAACAACAGCCCTCCTCCTCTTCCCCACCATCCACCAAATGCACCTCTCCCCCTCCGGTCTGCATCTCTCCCGGATCCGCTCCATTCCCTTCCTGAATAACTACGCGCACGTACTCGCCAAGTCGTTTGTCGATTTGGTGCCAGCGTTTGCGCTGCGGTGGATCACACGAAAGGTGCTAGGCATGTCGGAGCATGGAAGCGAGGTTACTACGCGGTTTTTGCAGAGCAGGGATGGCATTTGGCAGGCGATTCATTTGGGGAAGGATGAGATGGGGGAGATTAGGGATGGGGAGGGGAGGTGGGGGTGGTGGACTTCGCCGACTGAGTGTACTGAGGCTACTACCGGACACGAAGAAGACGAAGTGGTCGCCAAAGAGATGGAGGCCATCGAATCGGACTGGGAACAAGTCGATCGTCAGGTCCGTCAGGAGCACGAGCAAGGGAAGGGAGGGGAGGGAGAGAACAATAAGCCAAAGTTCTTCCTCTACTTCGGACAAAACGATCATTGGGTGGCAGACAAGTATCGGGATGAGTTCATTGAACGAAGGAAGAGGGAGGGGCATACGGGGAAGGAGGGAGGGACGAAGATTGTGATTGATGAGGATAAGATTCCGCATGCTTTTTGCATCAATCATAGCGAGCAGGTTGCTGAGAAGGTTAGGGTGTGGGTTGAGGAGGTTTTGGAGGGGTAGGTGGTGTTGGAAGAGGTCGGGACTCGGGTTCATAACTTCATGGAACGAAGTACCGCATTGGTGGGGCTGTTGGAGCATATGAGGACGGTGGTCAAGGGTTTGGCGGCATATAGAGCTGCTAGCATAAGGTAGTATACACTTTTAGACGAACGGCAGGCGTCTCCAACTCAGAAGGGGGGATAATACACATCAGTTTTGCTACAAAGGGCCGTTGAAGCTGTTCAAGACCATTGATAACATTCGTGGAATAATGACACAGCCGTTTGTAGGCCCTTTCGACGCTTTCATGCTTGACAAAAGCTATCAAATCCAGCTCCAAACACACGGATTTGGCACTTTGGCTACCCGCGGGCATGCCCTAACCTACCGGTATCATCCCACTACATCATGCCCTGATAATCTCCTTTTTCTAGGAGTGCGTTTGTTCTCACACTGTCAGCAGTATAGATATTTCGCAGTATAGCCTCATACTGCCAAAGTTCAGACCTACAGAGAAAAGCGCAGTATAGCCATTTAGACCCCCTTTGAGGTAGAAGTCGGGTAGTCGGGTAAATAAAGTAGAAAACTCGAATACAACGGAGTTACAGGGCTCGAGCACTACCGGGTACGCTAAACTCCCTAGAACTTCCAAGGCACTTACAGGGCGTAGCTCGTCGCATACTACATGTACTGCAAAAAAAAGCATGTATATGCCGTACTGTTATGGCTATGAAAATCCAAATTTTTAGTCATATATAACCCTAACCCGAACGTTTAGCAACAAGGCTAAGCGAGGCTACAATAAAGGGGTCTAATTCTTTAATTTATACTATCAGAAATGCAAATACGAGCCATTTTGTACTATCAGCAATATAAAAACCACAGTATCGACCCCACATACTACTGACAGTAGGAGAACAAACGCACTCTAGATGTCACTGGCATCTTGAGAGACCTGTTTGAGGAGCCAGATGGTCTCCCCACATTTACATTTACGATTGATCTCCAGGGAGGAACAAGGATAGAGATTGAGGGAAGCTGGAGCTAGGTAGGTAACGGGTTGATGATCGGCACCCGTAGGGCGTAGGCTGTCTGTCCTAACTGCTTCTCTGCGTTTCAAGTTGAGGTGGATGCCGGTTTGCTTCAACTCCTTGCGCCTATGCCTGTATCTACCTCCGTGCCCACTGCCCGATACCTCTGCCCATATCCATAGAGGTCTACCCTTTGACCCTCACTGCCGGCCCCTGTAGATCTAATTTGCCCAGACTGGCTCTCTGGCTTCCATCTTCATCTGACTGCCATCTATAACCTGTTCTAGAACCTCAACCTGAACCTGAACCTGGACTAGAACCTGGACTAGAACTTGGACTAGAACCTGACTGAAGTTGGACTTGAACCTAGACTAGAACCTGGACTAGAACCTGGGCCTGACTCTGGACCTGAACTTGGACTAGAACCTGGCGTAGACTGAATCTGAACCTGAACCTGAACCTGAACTACAATCTGGACTACAATCTGGACTAGAACCTGGACTTGAACCTGAACCCGAGCTTGAACCTGAACCTGGGCCTGAACCTGGACTAGAACCTGGACCTGAACCTAGACCTGAACCTGAACTAGAAACTGGACTAGAATCTGGACTAGAATCTGAACCTGAACCTGACCCGGAACCAAGAACCGGAACCTAGAACCTTGGTCCTTGACCCCAAGATCGAAGATCCACCTTTAACGTCAAGCGCCAACTCTATTTGGACGTCAGACCGTAAACTCTTCTTCGACGTCAGGCCCTGAACCCTATCTTGACGCCGGGCCGCAACTCTATCTCAACGTCAGGCGTCCCAAACTCCATCCTGATGTCGAGTCATGAAGTCGTTCGGCCTCCCATGGATCCAGTTTCCGCCTCGGGATCTACTCCAGCTACGGTGAAGGGGTCTCAATAGAAGGGAAGTGCCACAGTTTGAACAAGACACTTACAGCGAAAGTTTTGGGGCTCTATTCAATATTTGGGCTGGTACGGTAGCATTTCGTGCCCGTGGAAGTTGATACGGCGAGGTCGGGAGGTGATGGGTAGCACTGTTGGACGCGCCTCAGTCCAGCTCCAGTTCCTACTCGGCTACACAAAGCGTAATTGAACAGGGCTAGTATGGAGAGCCTCTATGAAGAAAGAGGTATCTCAGCGTGTGAATAGACCTAGGCGGCCGGACCTAGTTGAGAGTTCAAGCTTGTGGGAGTTATGTCGGGCATTGTTGCTTCATAGCGCTCGCAGTCTGATACCCTGATACCCCTATGTTCTCCGGCTTCAAGTCCTTGTTCGGTCAGAGTACAAGGCTCCACGTCATTCGAAATCGGCCACCGGTTGCTGGCATGGTGCCGTCGATCGTGTCCTAGAGGTAAAGACCGTAAAGGTCGCGGTGTCCAAGCCGGGAAAGCTGTCATACACTCAAGGTTTGAGAAGGAAGCTTCAAGTGGAAGGGGGTGTAAGGACTCGATGAAGGTAGCAGGGTGGGTTAGGGCAATTGACATAACGTATAAGCTGTAGGAAAGACGTAACGTGTACAGGTATGATGTCTTTCTCCCTTGTCATCATCTTTGTTGGATTCTTTGCCCAACTCCTACTTGTAGAGGTGGTCTCCTCCTACTACACCACCGGACTGTGTGCTAATGCCCCTCTTGACTGAGAAGTCCAGAGATTGATGAATGATCCTGAATGCATTCCTTCATTGGACTTCTTTCTTCGTCAGATCCCGAGAGCTATGCTTCTTGTTTCCCTTTCATTGCTCGAACGTCATTATGGTCATCACTGTAGTATGTCCAACTCTTCTTCCAATCGATCAACAGCTAGCAAGCGTCCTGCCTCATATGCTCGTTTCGGACTTTTGCGGAGAGAACACCGATGGCAGCACCGGTATCTCATACCGTATCTGGCCCTCCGACTGTCCCGCTGCTACCGTCATACTCCCCGCGACGGTCTGTTCCATGTCTTCAACACCCTTGTCGATTACAAATCCTCCGTCCGGCCTTTGTCCGACACTCGTGATCTCCATGTCCTCCTTGGCGTAATGTTCGTAGGGCTTGTAGCGAAACGGCGGCTCCAGCTGTGTTGTTGGTGATCCCCCCTCAAGTGTTGCGGCTTCCAAGTCGCCCGTCGGCAGGCCCGTCGTCTGTAAGAATGGTCCCGGGTCGTGTCTGTCCAGCTTGTGGCAGAAGTAGTTGAAGAAGAGGAAGGAGTGAAGGATCCTGTATCGTACGGTTAGCTAACTTTGTTGAAGGCCAGACCCCGTGGAGGCTGGAGGCTCAGGAGTGTGGACTCACATCAGTAGAAGCAGCATCGCAACCTCCACAATGCCCTTCGCCAACGGCTCATCATACGCCGGTCCAAACGTCGCGATCCCAATGATCAAATCGACCAGCACGATTCCTGTGGTGGTAGCGATGCCCACAAACAAGATCCCATCAGCCCAGACATGATACACGGCTGGTATCCCGCTCGATTTGCGGACGCAAATTGTGATGAACTCCGCGGTGTTCCAAGTGATGATAACGGGTGCCTTTCACGAAAGATCAGTCAGCACAACAGTCCCATCCCATGGTTCCCTCTTTTGTCTTCGTTTTCCTAGGGCAAGGCAAACCTACCACCACAAGCACAGCGATCATCCTCCCTGGGACACCCCCCCAGTACAGTCGACTTTGAACAAAGATCGCCACGTTTAGACTCCATGCGATGATCGCAACAACCGTCGAGATGGCGCGAATGATGATGGAGAAGATGAACCAGGCCCCGTGGACTGAGGATTCGCCCCCTCGTGCGCGGCGCCATTGCTTGATGTCCCGGCGGCAGGGCTCTTTGGCTAAGGGCGGGAGGGTGTCTAGCCAGGACTCGACGACAGGGTTGGTTGGATGGTCGAAGACATAGGCGGGCGGCGGGTGCCGCAGGGGGTCGTCCCGCGGCATTAAGTCGTTACAAGTTTTGGATGGGCTGGGCGGCGCAGCTGTCCGGTGTTGTGGCTCAAGGTATCGATGAAGAGGGCGATGGGGGCGGTTTCGAATTGAGCATCTCGAGCATGAAGACAAGTCGATAGGGTGGCCGGTTTAGTGGGCCCTTCGAGACTGACTGCCGGTTTTAATGGTCTTTATGGCGCATCCAACTTGAAGTTTGGAAAAGGTAAATAGCGGCGCAGGAAAACTATCGCGGTGTCCCTTCGAGATGTGTATTCGTTGCTATCGGTTGGTGTTGTGGTTCCTCGGTGCCTCATGTCTCGGCCCTCGACGCTCCCAATCCTCAGTTCTTCCGGGCTCCTAGACCGTGATGGTGCTTGATGGATAGCCAAGGTCGGACCTGTCGTTGAGAAGGTCTCGAACAAGATGTTCAGCTTCGAGCCATTGCGCCACCGAGCACATGCATGGAAACCTGTAAGAGATAGGAAAAGAAGAAGTCAAAGCCTTGTAGGCGCGAGTGTTGAAGACGCCGGTAGGTATAAAACCAGGACGTTGGCAAGTCGCATAACGGCAGAGGAACATGTTCTGGAGAAGAAAGTCTTCCTGCCGTCGGTCAGTAAACTTCCAACACGAGAGAGCAAGCTTGTCGAGAAGGGTACTAGTGCTGAGCAAGCGTGGGAGCAAATGTGGAGAATCCAACAAGACAGGAATTAGGCACCGAAATTGGACCCCTGCTCCCCTGTAACGATACTTGACAGTGAGTGGCCCTACAGGGGGAGTCTGGCATGCGAGACACGGCACCAACCTTCAGGGGAAGTGAGACTGTGAGAGTCTGGAATCCTGCTGGATTCTGATTGCTCAGAGGCTCTCTCATTTGCCTTTCTTGAACTGGACTGGTCCGGTTGTTGGCTGTTGGCCGTTGGCTGTTTGTTGGTTGTCACTTCCGTCTCAAAGCGGCCGAAATGGACCAGGGCAACAGGCCCGGCCCGTCAAGCCCTATCGGGAGTTCGGGACTCGGTTGTCGGAACATGGTGATGGCGGTCTTCTTTGACTTCGAGGTACTGATGAGTCTTGAGCAGTGGGTGCTTGGACTTCCGCCCTGTCGATGCTTCCCTCCCAGTGGTGTTTCTCTGGTCAGCGCTTGTCTGGGCAGATTGACGACCCTTGGTTCCTTGCTTCCTCCCTTCGAAGTTGAGAATTGCTCTTTCCAATTTTCCTTGCGGACGGTGTTGTTTGACCACGACTGGATCGCTCATGCCTCACATTAGTACTTTCCGCAACTTCCACTCATCGATGACTGGAAGGAGGCAAGCTCCCCGGAATTGATTGATGTCGCTGGTCGATCCCGAGTGTGGTTGGCGTCTCGGCCCCTTCCATCAAATTCGATCGATCCACGCCTGGTCCAGCACTGTGCCACATCCAGCCAGATACAGCTCCATCCGATGCCCGCTCCTTCCCCAGATATACCTCTGTCTCGAGCTCACAAAGTGCAATTGCGGCCCACGCCAGTCAATGAGAGGGAGGTACTTGTACCTTATCAGATGTGGTACTTAACAGAGGTGAGTGGAATCAGGACAGGATGGCTGATTGCAGACAGTCGCTTCTGCCCGTGAATCGGGAGTGCAAAATCACTGCGACAGTTGCAAGGTCCGACATTGTTGCAATGGCCAATGCACCGCCGTGCCTCCTCTCACTCTTTCACACCCCTTTCCACCAGACACAGATGAACGGCTCAGGTCTTCTTAGGGCATGTTGATTGTCATAGCTGTCTCAGACAGACAAATTCAAAAGAGGATTTTGAGAGCAGGCCACATTGTACGACAAACCACTGTCAATGGCAAGTGTTTGTCTTCACGTTGGAGTTGTTTCGCACTTTCTGGGAATTGGTGCACCAGATTCAGCCAAGATGTTCCTTGTGGTGCATTGACCGATTGCAATGTCTTGGCGGGTTCATTTAGTGGGGTCGACGCAGGCACAATCATCCCTGACAGTTGATCGGCAGCTGCTAAGAGAGAACCGCAAACGCCCAAAGAGGGCTCTCCGCATGCATGTGATAGAGGGGAGGTGCCGAAGTGGTAAAATACACCGAACGTTATGGAAAGTCCAATACAGCTCGCTTTGGCTAAGGCCGTTACAGAACAGTGATAGGGGTCATAATAATTTAAAAATACATTGGCTAGCGTTATTTAGCGATTCTTCCCTTCAGGAATTGCCTGGAATTTAGGTTCAAAGGTATATTAAATACGCTTGGATGCGTGATACAGTATACCCAAGGTGTAATGTACTGACCGTAACGTGTTCGGTTTATTCTTACGACCATTCAGGTGCCTGTAGGCTGGGTTACGTCACGCAAGAGATGAGTGACATGCGCATTCTTGATTGCTCTGTTTTGGGCTCTTGGCGCCTTCTACGGCTTTTTCGGTTGCAACCACCATCCCACCACCAGACAACTGAAGTGCTCAGTAGCATTGGGTTTTGCTCAGGTACAAATCGTCGGCCGTTTTCCTGCCCTGTTTCTTCCTTGGTTACACTCCGATCGAACCACAATCATCTCCATCTCCTGGACTCTTCCACTTCCAACCTTCGCTCTACACTACCCCCCTCCAGTCTACGACTCTTCGTCTGACTCTTCATATCGACATTCTTCAACTGCTACCACCGCATCAATCATCCATTCCTATATCGCGATCAACTCCTCGACTCTCCTCAAGCCGCAGACATGCCCAAGATCCAGCCGGCCCAAGACGAGTCCCTTCTGGGAACCGTCTTCTCCAACTTGATCCGCGCTCGCAACTTTGTGACCCGTCAAACTGCCGCTGCCGTCGACACCATCTGCCAATATGTCACTTCGCCCGAATACCGCAGGAGAACCCACGACAACGTCAGACGCTTCCACAACGAACGTCCCCTTTTGACTGTGCGTTTCTGCCTCACCCTTCCCGAGCGAACACCAATGTCCCTTGGTCAGATAGCATCCAGCTAACAATTTCCCCATCGTCTAGGTGTTCCTTGCGATCCAATTTGCTCTCGCTTCCATCCCCCTTCTGCTGTTCCTCGGATATGTCGCCTCCACCGTCCTCGTTGGCCTCGGCGGCGCCCTAGTCTTTTCACTCTTCTGGACGGGCATTGGCCTCTTCTTCTTCGGCTGCGCCCTCCTCGTTACGGGCTCTATCGGCGTCTTCTTGTTCATCAGCTTCATTGTGTTCCAGCGCGCCGTCCAGCTGCTCAACGCATTGACCTCGACCCTTTCACAAGGCGCCCGACCTTCCCAAAAGCAAGAGGAGCGTGAACAGCCTCTTCCTAAGGCTGAAAAGATTCTCCGCATCGTGGATGTCAAGCAGGAGGACGGGCAGAATGGCACACAGGGGGAGAAGGTCAACAGCGACAAGGAGTTGTAGGAGCCTCTCCATGGACGCAGTGGAGGTGGCACGCCGCCTCCCGTGGTGCATGAAGATGCGGCCACTGGTGAAATAGAAGAAGTCCAGCATATAAAAGAGCCCGAAGTAGAAATAATACAAAAAGAGGTTGACGATATTGAAGACTTGCACCAACCATCGCTTAACAACGAAAGCGACATTTCACCTGCAATGGCTATCGAGAACGACGAGACGGATGATGATGGTTTGCTTGGCACCAGTGGTCCGGTCAATTCTGCTTCTTCTTCTCCTTCTAGGTCTTTTGGCAATCCCGCTATGCCTTCTAAGAACATTGCAAGCCTCAGAGATGGCGGCCTGGATGAACCTGCTTTTCTGGACACGCTGGAGGAGGATTCTTCGTAGGAAGAAGAGGCCGTCAGAGATGGTCGTTTGCTTAACACCAACCAAGAAGACTTGCGCCAAACATCCCTTAACAACGACGACGACATTTCATCTGCAATGGCTATTGAGAGCGATGAGACGGGGGCAGATGATGGTTTGCTTGACACCACCCCAGACTTGCACCAACCATCCCCTACCTCTAGCAACGATAACTGCATTTCACCTGCAGTAGCTATTGAGAACCATGAGAAGGAAGCAGATGATAGTTTACTTCAAACCAATCAAGACTTGCGGCAACCTGGGCTTTCTGATGCTGTTTCTGGATCTACTACCAACGACAAAAATATCCCTTCCACGGCTGATAATCCGACTGTTCAATCCTCTACGGAAGTGCTTCCTGACGATTTCGTCTCTGGTCTCTTGTGCGCTGCGGAGAGCGAGAGGAAGAGTGCCTCTGACAATATGGAGCACCAAGAGACAATTCCGGCAAACCCTGTTCAGCCATTAGCCCCGGCTGAGCAAACTCTTCCTGCCCCCGCAACAGTCAAGCTCCCAGTTGATGAGGACTTGGATCTCCTTCCTACCTTGCCTGAGTCTCCGACTACTGAGAGTGTTGTGCCTGTTTCTTTGCCAGAAGTTGCTTCAAAGGTTGTTAAAGAGGTACCGAAGGCTACTGAGATCCCTGAAGAGGTGGAAAGACCGGAGACCCTCGAAATCCCCACCCCGGTTGAGAGGCATCTTCATCTTCCTTCTCCGGAGACCGTCAAGCTCCCCGTCGACGAAGAGTTGGATTTCTTCCTAGCTCTACCGGAGAGTGGTCCCGTTTCTCCTAGCCTTAGTCAAACAGCCCCTTCTGTTTCCGTTGGCGAGGGCGAGGCTTTCTTAACTCCCGCTGAGGAAGCTCTACCTGCGCAGGAGGCTATCAACCTTCCAGAGGACATTAAGCTTCCCGTTGATGAGGATTTGGATCTCCTTCCCGCTTTGACTGATAGCGTTGCTGCCTCGCCTACGGTTGAGACCGCGCCCATCTCTCTGCCGATCTCGGCCCCAGATGTTTCTGAGGAAACGGAGGAGACCACTCATCTGCCACCTCCCAAGGACTCCATCGAGTCTCTTCCTTCGACAACCCCCGTGGGCTCTCCTCCCCCGCCACCACCACTCCAACGGTCGCCGATACCTGAAATTACATGTCCTTATATAGCCGATGAATGGTCCAGAATACTTCCGGGAAGCATCGTACTATTCGGCTTGATATTCCCCCGTGTCAGCAACAAACGCACCGGTACACTGGCGGCACTTCACAGGAAGAAAATGAATTGGATGGTACCCATCAGAAACGAGTAGGCCTCACGCCTGATGAGAATTGACAAAAAATGGATTGAAAATTTCGAATCGATACGTGACAGAGTGTCTTCGGGGACATCCAACAAGCTGAGCGATATCGTGAAGGCGGCGAAGGTAGAGGCCAACCCGCACGTATGGTGGACCATACCGCTTTTACAGCGCTACAAAACTCGACGTCTTTCCCCATGGGCTGCAGTTGCGCTCGCTTGTGCGAAGGACTTGATCAATGGCTTTTATGGTGTTCAAGGCCCCGTCCAACTCTCGTTTTCGTTTCCGCTTCTTTGTAGCATGAGACGTACAAAACAATACGGGGCTATGAAACAACTAGAGTATGTCGACAACCTCGCCTCAGAATACGAAAAGGAACTTCAGATTCTTCAATTTATCTGCGATGATGATGGTGCCAGTCCTCCGGTGTTTGCGAAGGTGGAGCAAGTTAACACTGAGGTCCGGAAACTGAGGTCACTGGTCGTCGACTTAGAACATCTGATGTATGGAGATGAGATGCCCAAAAAACAGGACACGCAGCGTCCCACGAAGGCTGCCAAAGTTGGAGGTGATGATATGCCAAACCACAATGGGCCACCCTTCAGCACAAAAGACTATATCCTATTCATCCTACAATTCTTTCGTGAGCGTGAAGCAGAACACCTTGCTTGGCGCAACAAGGAATTTCCAGAGTATGCGGTCATACCCAAGACGGACAATGAGGCTGTGTCAGATGCTATCACATCAACTCCAAACCTTGAGGAAACTCTTACAACGGATCAGGTTCTGGAACTTCTTGACCATCGCAAAACAGGCCCGCTAAAGGATGGGAAATGCTGGGTTGGATGGTGCCATAAGCCAGATAATCTTCAAACCGATGGACACCAGTTCTTTTGGATCGAAAACAAGAAAGCAGTTGCGTTCAAAAAGGGATTACAAAGCGATTTGGAACGGGCCGAAAACCGGATAAAAGCCATGACGGTGCGAGTTCTTCAATACCCTTCTTCTCAGCCTACCGATCCCACCAAGTCCGCCAATGACCCCCTCTCATCCGACCTGACGCAAATGTTTAAAAGCACTGCCGAAGCGAGGGAAGAGTTGATGGCGGTGATGGAGGCGGAGA
Source organism: Neurospora terricola FGSC 1889 (assembly GCA_009805285.1). Classification (NCBI taxonomy): domain Eukaryota; kingdom Fungi; phylum Ascomycota; class Sordariomycetes; order Sordariales; family Sordariaceae; genus Neurospora; species Neurospora terricola. Next base: position 185,949 of record RANZ01000002.1, on the reverse strand, counting down.
GAGAGCCAGCATATCAAAAGCTGTGCAGGTTTGCTGATGGCGTGCGAGACACCGCAGCTGTTCTCAGGCTGAAGGAACAGGATCCAACCGGACCGTATTCCTTGATCCCTCTCCAAGATGCCATGATCAGAGTATTCGCGATGCCGTCAATGGAACAAATAAGCAAGGGCACAATGAAAGAGTGGATAGATATGGCCGTGGCGGCAAACAAAGAAGTTCAAACATGGCGAGAGTTGTTGGAGGAGATGGAAACAATAGAGGCGTACAAGGACCGCATTGAGGACTGTCAGGCGCTTATAGACTTGGTGGAACACCAGGCAGGGTTTTGTGAAGAACTGGCTAGAGGTGCTGCTGATGAAGAAAAAGCTAAATCCAAAGCCGAAGGACCGAAGAATGGCAAAGAGAAGGGTAAAGGGAAGGCTAAAGGGAAGGGTATGGAGAAGGGTAAAGGGAAGGGGCCTGCTGAAGATGGCGATGACATTGTGGGTACTGCATGGAGAAAGCTGGACGAGTACCTTGCTAGGTGGAAAGAGAAGGCTAAAGGGAGATATTTGTCCCAAGCTGCCGCCAGCGGTTCTGGAACGGGAGCAAGGGAAGGGTCAAGTGCCCTTGCTGGGCCTTCTCAGACTCAGAGTGAGAGGGCTGTTGTGGAAGAAGATGCTGCCGCCGCCGGTTCAAGTTCGGTGACGGGAGCAGGTGAAGGGTCCAGTTCAAATGCCCCTCCTGCTCAGAGTGAGAAGCCTGTTGTGGAAGAAGATGCGTCTACCTCTGCTGCGAGAGAAAGAGACAGTGAAGCGGATCGATCGGCGTTTGAAAGGCTGCGAGCGCTTGCGCAAGAAATGGGTATTGGGAAGGCCTTTGAGAAGGGCTTTGAAAAGCTGCAGAAGGATGGACCTCATATTTTGAGGATCTATGCTGAGGGCCTCGCTGCTTTACAGATCGCTGAGCCGGGCTTGACTGCTGAGGTGAGGGCTGCTACGAGGCGTATGGAGGAGGGTTTTGTGCGGAGCATTGCTGCTGCCGGTGGTGCTGTCGATGATGATGCCGTCGGCGATGCTGGTGCTGCTCCGAGTGGCGATCATGTTGGTGCAGGTATCGGTCCTGACTCTGTTGTTGGTCCCTCTGCTGCTGCCGCTGATACATCTCCTGGTGGTCCGGTCAATCCTACTTCTTCAACTTCTGGGTCTTCTGGCAATCTCGCTGATTCTGAGAACATTGCAAGCCTCAGAGGTGGCGGCCTGGATGAACCTACTTTTCTGGACACATTGGAGGAGGATTCTTAGGAGGAAGAGGCCGTCACCGGTGAGCAGGACGAAGCAACAGGAACACTCCGCCACGCAAAGGAAGTCCAGGACTATTGGGCAAACATTCGCCGGCAGTTGGAGATTGATGACGGCGAGATATATGGCGCCGAGTCTGACTACGGCGAAGGAGCCAGATCCGCATCTCTAGCCTCTCTCCAAACTCTGGCTTCTTCGCCGGAGAAAAGGTGCATACCTTAACATTTCGACCTACATATGCACATGTATATAAGGGGTCTTCTCTACGCCTCTTTCTTTTCTTTTCTTTCTTTCTCTTCTTCTTCTTCTTGACTCAATCAATCAACTTATTCACCACTTTCTCGTACCCTCGTGTTTACCATCACTCGGCACATCTCGACATCCATCACTCGGCACATCTCGACAATGAGACCTGGTAAAGATGACAACGACAAGAACTTCGATCGCCGGTTCATCAAGAGGCATGCCGCTCCTGTCCCGATGCCCATGACCCAGCACAGTACCGGGGCACTTGGTCCAGCTCAAACTGTTCAGGCCACGTTACAATCTACGGTCCCCCAGAATGGCTCTTCGGCAGCGTTCAATGCACGTGGGGGCTTATTCGTAAGTGCGTTCAACGGCGGATTCTTCGAGAGGGCCGATGCGCTCATTTCCATAGGAGGTCCGGGCATGCACGTAGGCGGAAGTAGACGATGGACATCGGAGGCAGCAGCTGAGCTTGCGAAGGTCACTAAGCTCGGTGATATCGCACATCTTGACGCAAATTCCGAGGAAAAATACGCCGGAATGATGGACAGCTTTCGCTGCAGGAACTTGTTTCCAGCAAGGAAAAAGGAGGAGTCGGAGTACGATCTGGATCCTAGGGATTTGAACAGGCGGTTTGAGGAGGAGGCCCGGGCCGCAAAGCGAGCTGAAAAGCTGCTGGCCGTCGAGAAGCTTCTCGCCAAAGAGCAGCCCGCAACACACTACTCATTGCCAGCAAGGAAGACATACCTGTACATGTACTCCATGGATTCAAGCAGGGAGTCCAAGGAGTTCAAGGAGTCCAAGGAGCCTGCAAAGCGCGCCAAAACGTGGCCTGGTAGAAACTTGTTTACCGCAAAGAAGGAAAACGAAGATCCCAACGTCGGAGAATCGCACAAGAATCCCTACAAGGAGAGTCTGAAGACATTGGCCCGAAGGCTGACAGGTACAGGGAAGGACTGGTAGCTGCCATCACCGTATCTGTCCTCTGTGTCTAGCGGTTGGTTGTGGCTGCGATTCTGATTGCTTGGTTGTAGCCTTGTGGTTGTGTGAATTGTCTGATGTGGTGTGTGGTCGTGCGGTTGGGAAGATGTTGAACAAAGAGGAAAGATGGATGGGAAAGGATGTGGAGGCCAAGATCCATTCGTTTGTTCGGAGTTTGTTTGTTAGCTTAAGCGGAATTCTTTACATGGCATAGCAGCGTTGGTATATAGGTCTATGGAGAAAAGATTATTTGACGAGTTCAAAGGTTCTATGTCGTCGGTGAATGTCGTTGGTGAATGTATTGATGTAAAGTGAAGTGTTGTGCAAATGTGAAGACGAGAGTCGGGACGAGGACCGGAAATGGTTCCACTTGGCGGCGGTAGAAAGGGGAATCGGTACAAATGTTGCGAATACAGTCCAATACTGGTTTGTTCGTTAGCTCGAGACCTCAAGTCAACTTCCCTAGGCGTTTTTATATCTAATTGATTCGTTTCGTTCTAAGACCAAAGCGTGATCTGACTTTGAATATGCTATTTCCGAAACTTAATATACCATATTGAATCTTGTTAATGCCTTTCCGATCCGTACCTAACTATCCATTTTATCCTTGTAAGGTTTAGGACAATTCGGGATAGATCTCGTCCAATATACCAGGAGTACCAAGCTAACGAATAAACCAGCATTAGATTGTACAGGCGATGCACTAACAACTAGCACCGAAACGGAGGCAGAGCCGGGACATTGAAGGGCACCTGAACAACCACGAAAATGGAGAGAATCGAAAGAAAAGTCATAGGAAAGAATAAGGGCGTTAGACCACGCACACAGAAATGGTTTATAGTTCGAAAAATGCTTCATGTTAATGCTTTTGGAAAATAAAGAGCGGCGTGCTGCCGTGCAAGTGCAAGCAAGTGTTAAGGCGTTGGCCGTAGGAAGCTTGTTAGAGCAGGGGACGCTAACACGGAGACGGGAGCTCCTGCCAGCGGGACCGTTCAGGCTTGAGAACTTGAAGCGTCACTTCCAACACGACTGCACACCTGGCAGGGGCAACAATGCTGAATAACCTGCAACCAAAGTTGGAGCTCTACTATAAACTGACAATTGACACGAAGGAGTCCTTTATAGAAGAAAGAAGAACAACAATGTCGAGCTTTATACTCTCGGGTCTGCCGGCTGATGGCCACGGGAAGCGATCCACAACAGTCAGGTGTTAGTGCATCCACACAAACTACAGCCTACAGCAGCCTCACAGCGCATTTTTACAGCTTTGAGCGCCCAGCTGCGTTAACATGCCCCTGAATGCCGATTTGACCCACTTTTTCTGCCTTGCACGCATCGACAGGCATGGATGATTCCAGCCCACGACCAGTCAGGCCAGTCACCTATGAGATATTGAACGAACGGGAGGAACCATCCCGAACGGGTTGGGATGAAAACAGCAAGTACATCAAAGAGAAAGGGATTGATGGCTCCCAGGTCACAATGAAGAACAAATACTTTGGCAATGGGCACCTCTGCGTTAAGACACCCGGGTCTCTCCGCCGGGCTGTCCTGACTTCCGTCTTCCGGAGCCGGGCACGCTTCAACCATCCTTTCGCCTAACCACCCCACCTCCTCGCTCAACGCAGCATCTTCCAATAGCAACCATTCCATGGCAACCATGCAAACAGCTAGATCTAACCCAGGCAATCTTACCCTCACATCTATTGCCAGTCTCAGAGCGCTCACGGTGCCTGTTATCGGCATAGATGGCGTTCAGCCTTTGGATGAACTTCATATAATCGTCTCTCGAGCTCACAATAGCTTGGGTACCTAGAGGTAATCACGTACTTCAACCCCATCACCCTCTGCATGTGTATTCTCTTCCAAAGCCGTCTCATCCCTTCGCACCATCACTTCATGCTTCTCATTGCTTTCTTGGCCATAGTGTAGCTGTGTAATGTGTACCTAGAGGTAGTCTACCTGTAACTTTGTACTGCTATGCTTATATCCATACATCTTTTCTACCTTCCATGCGAAGCATCCATCCGGATACTTCTTCTTTCTCCTTGCTGCTTCAAGCTTTTCCGGCTGTTGTAATCCGTGACATGCAAGTAAGTGCAGCGAATGCTTGACCACCTGGACCATCTAGTAGTACAAATGGAAAACAATACAAAGAAAGCAATTTCCTCCTCTTCCTCCACCATGAATTCAACGCTAAGTAAGGCTTCGTTCTCTTTGCTTCAGGAGACGCATGACCGGGAGACCAGCATCAGATATCAATCTCCCCATCAGCAATAGCCAACCTCTGCTTCGTAGTCTTAGCCTTCTTGCTTCCACCCGTCTTCCTCTTCTTCGCCGCTCCTCCCACTGCTCCCTTCCCATCACCTCCTTCTCCCGCACCAGCAGCACCAGCACCATTAGGCGTAGCCGTTCCACTACCCTTGATGTTATTCCCTCCATCATCAAAGTTACCCTCACCTGTTTTCATTTCTGTTAGCAACCCATCTTTATCGTCACGGCCGGGAATAGAAACCGAAAACTCACCCTCATGATACATCTCATCCAAACTAACCTCCTTCCCCTCCCCTCCTCCAGCACCTCCCCTCTTCCTCTTGCCGCCTCCCCTACTCTTCTTCTGCAACTTATCCAACTCCCCACTCTCCAACAGCTCGCGCTCTCTCTTCTCAATCAACTCCGCCTGCTCGTCATCCGCCAGCCACATGGCGATATCGCGGTTCCTGTTCTCAGGAGCACGACGACCAGAGAAATCGACGCCTCCACCAGCGGCCGACGAGCCACCCGTGATAACCACGCGCTGCACCTCTTCCTTCTGCATGGCGCGCTTGCGGATACGTTCCTCGATCGTGCCCCTTGTGATGAGACGGTAGACTGTGACTTGCTTGGTCTGACCCAGACGATGGGCGCGATCCATGGCTTGCGAGTCGATGGTCGGGTTCCAGTCGGAGTCGTAGAAGATGACGGTGTCAGCGGAGGTAAGGTTAATGCCCAGACCACCGGCGCGGGTGGACAGCAGAAAGATGAAGATCTCGGGACGGGTCTGGAAGTCGGCGACGGTGTCGCGACGGTCTTCGAGCTTGGTGGAACCGTCGAGACGGCAGTACTTGTAGTTGCGGTAGGTGAGGTATTCCTCCATGAGATCGATCATGCGGGTCATTTGGAAGTAAAGGAGGACGCGGTGGCCGTTCTCCTTGAGCTCGCGCAGGAGCTGGTCCAGCTTGGCGAGCTTGCCCGAGTCGGTGACGAAGCGGCGCATGGAGGGGACGGTGATGTTGGTGAAGCGCTGCTTTTCCTTGTCTGGTGCAGGAAGCAAGGCTGGAGGTGGGTAGCGTGATGGCGGCACCTTTTGTACGACGAGGGCCTTCTCCTCGGCCAGGGTAGGTCCGAAGAGGACCTTGCGCATGGGGACGTTGAACATGATGTTCTCCCGCTCAATGACTGCGCTACGGCTGTCGCAGACAACCTCGACAGGAGGAGCGGAGGTCCTTGGAGCAGCAGCCTGCTCGAGACGACCGAGGCCAGTCTCAGAGAATGCACTCCGGGAGACATTCATGAGGCTGCTCAGGACGCCTTGCTCAGTGATATCAGCCAAAGGCTTCCGATCCTCGCGCTCCCTAATCTGGAAGAGGGCATGCGTCGGAGTGAAGTTCAAGTCCTCCGGCTCATCGTAAGCGATCTTGATCTCCGCAAGACGGTTCTTCTTGGTGGACATCTCAACAGCCCGAGCAAAGAGATCCTTGTGACTAGCCCGGTAGACCTCCTCGTAGCTGGTATCAGCAAAGCGCAACCACGAGAAGTTGTCGGTACCAGCCAAGCTCTCACGAATGTGCTCCGGAGTCCAGATGTTGAACTTCTCGTTCAACCACTGGTTCCGCCACCCAGCGACCTGGTTGTCTTCACCAGCCTTGTACAGCCGTCCTCCGTCACGCCAGAGCAGTCTAGGAAGCTCATACTGAATCAAGCTGCGCGTAGAGTAACCGACAGTGACCTGATTACCCTCACGGATGAACGAGGCCGTCTCGGCAAAGTAGCCGAACGAGTACGGCGAAGCGGTATCCGCACGCTCGAAGAGGTCGGGGTGGTTGCACACCTTACGGAACTGCATGACGAGATTCATGAGACTAGCAGAATCGTCGTCGCCCAGTGTCGCCTTCTCGATGAGATCCATGATGCTGATCTGGTTGCGCAGATTGGCATACATGGCACGCTGTCTGTAAGTGAGATCGCAGAAGACGTCCATCTCGATCTTGTCGCCAAGTTCCTTTTGGACATGCTTCTTGACACGACGCAGCATGAAGGGTTTGAGGATCATGTGCAAACGCTTCAGCTGGTCTTCGTTGAGCTTGGTATTACTCTGAGCATGAGACTCAATGTCCTTGGAGAACCATTCGCTAAACTCGTCGTGAGAATCGAACAGCGAAGGCATGATGAAATGCAGCAGGGCCCAGAGTTCCTGCATGTTGTTCTGGATAGGCGTACCCGTCAACAAAAGACGGTTACGGCAGTGGAAGCCCAACAGGCACTTCCAACGAGAACTCTGCGAGCTCTTGATAGCCTGGGCTTCATCAAGAATCATGTACTGCCACTTCATCTTCTGGAAGTACGCAACATCAGAGACGACAAGCTGGTACGAGGTAATCATGACATGGAAGGGAGCGTCCTTCTTGTAAGTCGTGTGCTTGCGATCCCAGAACTTGCGCAGCACCTTACGGTCGCCCGCAGTACCCCAGTAAGGGAGCACTTTGAACTGGGGAACGAACTTTGTGATTTCCTGCTGCCAGTTGTGCAGGGTAGACGCAGGCGCAACAACCAGGAAGGGACCCCAGATATCGTACTTCTCGGCAAGGTAGGCCATGACGGAAATGGACTGCACCGTCTTTCCTAGACCCATTTCGTCGGCCAGGATACCGTTGATGCCTTGTTCGTACAGGTTGACGAGCCAGTTGAGACCCTTGAGCTGGTACTCCTTGAGCTGACAGTTGAGAAGCTTGGGCTGCTCAATCTCGACATCGCCCATCATGGTCGGGTTCTGGAAGTTCATCTCGCCATCCTCATCCAGCTTGGACTCTTCCTTGTTGAACTCCCTAGCCTTCTTCTGGGCCTCGGCAATGGCATTCTGCGCATTAGCCATAGCAGCGGCCCGCAGCGTTGATTCATCCTCAGCGTCAAAGTCCAGATTCTCAAAGTTGGTAACCTTGGCGCCAATGGGACCAGTAGGCACGTCGATATCGATATCGTTCTCCGGAATCTTATCCTTCTCAGCCGCGATCTCGTCGGGGTGATCTGTGCTGCGCTCAACCTCATTGGTCTTGATCTTCTTGCCAATGAAATGGGAGTACAACTCGGTCTGCGAGATAAGGAAGTTGAGCTTCCTCTTCTGACGAGCAGCTTCGCGGTCGGCTTCCTCCTTGCGAGCGTTCTCCAGCTCTTGCTTTTCAGCTGCCTTCCGGAGATCACGCTCTTCACGCTCGTTGCGCTTCCAGAAGCCCATCATGTCACGCATGACACGCTTGGCGCGAGCCTGCAGATCCTTGGTGCCCTTGTTGGTACGGAGTTGCCATCTCTTGGCCTCTTTCGAAGCGAGGATAGCGGTCTTCTTGAGGTTAGATGACTTGGTGGAATACGAATCAATCGCCAGTCTGAACACCTTGTTGACGTCCTTCCTGGCGAGATCGCGCCAAATCTGGTCATAGATCTGGTTGAAGCCCTTGGACTGGAACTTGAGTTCCAACGGGTCCTTGGGTTCCTCCACAACCTTCTCCTTCACCTTGGGCTCCTTAGGTTCCTTGGCCTCCTTCGGCTCTTGAGGCTCCTTGTTCTCCTTATCCTTGTCCACATCAACCTCCTTGGGCGCCTTGGTCTTGGTAAGCTTGATGCGAATCTTGTTGGTCTCTTCCTTGGGCGGCAGCTCGAGACCAGCATCAAGAGCGGCTTGGGCAGCTTCGGCGGCATCCTTCTCGGCCTGCTTCTGCTCCTTGGATTTCTTGGGTCTCGTGCCGGCACGACCCTTACCCTTCGTCTTGCCAGGTTCCATGTTCTCGGCTTGGAACGTAGCCATGGTACCGCCCTCCAGGTTCGGCTCAATGGGACCAATATTCCGCGCCGGGCCCTTGATGCCCTTCTGCAAGATCAATCGGGTTTGCTGGACCTTCTTGTTGGCCCGCTCAGCTTCGCGCATGTACTTCTGCCTTTCCGCCTCGTCCTGCGCTGCAGAAGCCCTGGCCAAGGCGGCTGCCTTTGCCTCCATGGTAGTAGCCATGGACTTCTCGCGCCGCCTCTTGCGCTGCATGTCCTTCTTGCGCTCCTTCTCGGCAAAAAGCTCGCGCTCCCGGACCTCCTGCAACGCATCGTCGTAATTCAGGTCATCGTATCGACGCTTGCCAAAGTCGGCATGCAGCTTGAGCTTCTGGGCTTCGATTTCGGTGTATTCGGCTCTCCTCTGTCGGCGCTGGCGAAGGTCGCGATTGTTCATCTCTTGCCTCTTATGCTCACGTCGCTCCCTCCACAAGCGCAACTCCTCCTCGAAGTCGTCCTCGTCAGGAAGCTCTCGCGATTCGATTCGATCCATCGCTTTCCTGATCTTCTCCTCATTCTCCGCCGAGAACGTCCTTTGTTGCTTGGGGGCACCGTTGGCCATTCTCTTAGCCGGAATACGAATGTTGGGCAGCGGACTCTCTTGCTTGGACGACCCTCGTCGCCCCTTGGGAGTGGACTCGGAGTGCCTGATGTCGGAGATGCGTGGCTGCTTGGGCTGGCGCGGCTTTCTCTCCTTCTTCTCCTTGATAAACTTCTCGGATGAGTCTGCACGTTCGACCTTCATCGGGATGTCGTCGTCGTCATCCATGATGGGTGAAGTTGGACGGGGTCTGGAAACGGGCTCGGAGCTCGAAAGGATGTTGGAAAAGGACATGACACCGGCGGCGCGGCTAGGGTTCTGGAAGCAGCAATTGCTGTTAGCGACAGTTACGTGGAGGAGGGGGGAAGGACAAAGGGAGGGAGGATGGACATTGCCAATTGGTACATGGGGACGAAGGGCGAAAGAGCTTACGGTTGATGTAGCGGAAGACATCTTGGAAGGTGGCGACTCGTTCCTGCCTAACGCCGGTAGTGCAGTGGAAGTTGTGCCGTTTGTGGGATTAGCTAAGACGGCGCTTCGTATCGTGGGAGACGCCATGCTTGGTGGTCTGAGAGAAAGCCTGGGGCTGATGGATCCAGCGAGACTGCCAACACTTCCAGTACCGATACTGGCTGGTGCAGCTACTGATGCCGGATGGGAAAGGGCGGCGATAGGACTACGCGTCGCAACAGTAAAGTTGGACGGAGCTGCAATCGATGGAGGCGATGTACGGTCGACCGGATAGTTTTCCTTTTTCCTGCTGTAGTAATCGGTCGACGACTGGGAATAGTTGTACGGATCGCGGGTCTAATGATTGCAGAAGCGCAAAGGTTGGGTCAGTGGATGTGGAACAATCAAAATGCCAGCAATGCTTTGTTGTTGGTGTTGGTGTTTCGTGTGTCAGGACCCAAGGGATGGTGCAGCGGAAGGAGTAGTATTAATCAGTCGTGGTTTGTTGTGGTGGCGGCGTGCACTTGTAAATTTTCGGACCATCACCCATCGGCCAAGGTTTTGGAGTGGTGACTATTTTTTGGTCACTGCATTGAGAACCTTGGGGGCAGGCTAGGTGAAAGGGTGGATGTGATTATGGTATTAAGGGGAAGGAGGATGTTGGTGATGCGGATGGTGGTGTTGAAAGAAGGGAATGGAATGGGAATGCGGGCGGTGAATAAAGGACGACGTGACGGGGTTGTGGTGTTGGGACAAGAAAGTTTGTCATGGCCACTCGACCGTGTTGGGTTGTGTTGTGCGTTGCAGTGTGGTTTGGTGGTTCAATGACTTCAAGGTTTGTGGTGGTGATTGCTAGTGTGCTGATTCGGTGGATTTCATTTGCAGTAGAGGTAGTGAATGTTGCCTGGCTTACCTTGTTCGTGGCCGAGCCCGAAGCGGAAGTCTGGGACGTTTGCGAAGTCTGGGTCGCGTTTCGCCAGGAACTTCCCGTGGAGAGGTGGGAGGAGGAGCCCGCGTCAGAATGGCCCGAAACCCTGCGCTGTGATTCCCGTGTTGTATCCCGGTGGTCGCGGTCGCGATCTCGATCTTTTCGTGGGCTCAGGCCGCTAATGCTGTTGCTGGCTTCGGCGCTTGGGTCGTAAAAGCTGCCGCCTGTCGATGATTTTTCGCGTAATGACGAATCCCGATCGCGGAACGATTCTGCCGGCGAATAATAGGCCGACGGCGCGTGCAGTTGCGATGCTCGGGCTGGCGGTTGCGAGCTCGACGAGACCGTGATGGAGTTTCCGATGCCTCCTGCTGATAGAGGTAGCGAACTCGATGCTGGGGCCGGAGCTGATAAGCCGGCGATTGGTGTAATGGCAGGTGGAGCTTGCAACGAGGACGGCGGCGGTGGCGGCAGCGAGGGTGCGGATGCTGCGACAAAGGGATTTGGATGGTGTTGTTGTTGGCTTGTTGTTGGAGGGTTGAGAATTGAGCGCGGACCCGTGGGTGGTGGTTGACTGCTCAGACTGCCGGCGGCACCTAGCGCGTTGTTGGTGCTGGTGGACGTGGGAGGCGAGGCCGAAAAGGGTCCTGGATGTGGTGGTGCAGCGTGTGCTGGAGTCGCCAGGGAGGAAAGTGGATGACGGTATTCCGATGGTTGCTGCGTTGGCGATCGCAAATTGAACGAGGACGAGCCGTGCGTCGCGCGTATGGAATTCGTCGAGGGCGGCGGCGGTACTGGTCCTCCAATTCCATGGAGTGATGATGATGACGCTGCTTGTGGTGCTGCTTGGGATTGTACGGCGCTGTTGCTGCTCACTGGGTTGAGAATGTCGCGCAGGCCTCCGCGTGGTGGTGGTGCTGGACCGGCGCCGTTTCCTCGATCTCCCCCTTCTGTTCCATCCTCGTCAAAATGAGGAGGTCGCTGCAGCACCGTCGAGAAGTGGTCCATGCTGGATGATGTGTGGTGGTTGTCTACCGTGTACCAGTCCCCCCCTCAAATTCCAGTCCCAACGTATAATACCAACAACAAGGACCTGTTCTTCTTTCTGTCTCTCTGTCTCTGTCTCTAGCTTGCTTGTAAATCTCTACGTGTTATTGGTATCCCATCGGACGTGACGATTGCCAACGTGTTCCTGTCTCGACTGCCTTGCTTGTACCTGACGCGATTCAAACAAAGAAAGCGCGGCGCAACAAGACCGGCGAGCTTGCTCTGTTATTGCTCTAGTGGATCTGGGCTGTCGAGGTATGTTTGATGCTTGCCGACTGCGCTGCACTTTGTCGGACGGTCTAGAAGTCGGTCGACTCGGGATCGGATTCAATGACTGAATGCGCGGCGACTCGGATCGTATCTGCCGTTGCGGCTGATCGGTCGGATGGTGGTGGTGGTTTGCTGTTATAAGCGATTGTCGCGACTTGCGGATCGGATAGAATGGCGGCGACCTCGGCTGGGTTCGAGATGACAACCTGGAGGGGCAGAAGCTATTCAAAGCTTGTCGGAAACTAGGTAGCTGTCGCAATGCGGTTGTCGCTAGGTAGGTAGGCAGTAATTGCAGTCGTCACGGGAAAGACTGGAAGCGATCGTCCAAAAGTCGCAATGACAGCGAAGACACTACTAGATGGTGACTGTCTTGATGGGCAGCAAGTAATGGTTGTGGTGGTGGTTTGTGTTGTTGGTGTTGATGTGGGATCGTCGGATGACGGGGGGAGTCTGGATCGAAGCCAGATTGTAGGTGGTGAGATGACACAGCACTGAAGGGGAGGAATGGCCGATGGAGACTCGGACAACGGTGTGATGGTGTTGGAAGATGTGGTGATAGCGCGGAATGGCAAGAGGTACTTCGTGATAGTGGTGGATGACAATGCGAATATGGTCGAAACCCCATCAGTTGTTGTTGACAGCCTTGACGATGATGGTTGCCCGGCTGGTCCGTTCTATTTCGGCTGTTGGCCACATCTACTTGTTTTTTTGGGTCTGCGTTGTATGCGCGCCTGTGAAAGTGCAGACTCTTCACACTTTCTCTCTCTCGCCCCGAAAACGTGCCCCTTTGGAAAGGCCGCGCTTCTGCTGGTCTTCCAGTTTCCCTTCTCTCTCACCTCTCGCGAAGGGTGAGCGATCCATCACTGGAGAGGCCCAGTCTCACCCCAGTCCACCACATTGGATGCATCCGCCCCGTTGCAGCAGATCCATTTTGGGGCTTCTAATTGGTCAGATACACAGTACCACTACGACCCGCTGCACGCACCTGCCCTGTGCCCTGTGCCCTGCAACTCTGCGCTCCCGCAAAAGACGTCAGCCCTCCGCGCTAGACTTGGTCCCTGTCAGGCCCGCGTCTGTTCTTAGCCTGTCCGCCTGTTCTCGGTTTCTCTCCCGCCGAGAGGCTTGAATCGAACCATCACGAGATGAACCTCTGAGGATCATCACAACGTTGTCAATATTTTGGAAGTGTCAATTCATTCTATTTTACGTACCCAGGCCATACTCCGTGATACTTGAATACGTGAGCTCTCACTTTGGTTTCGAATCCAAGCTGACGACACATGTTTCAACTCCCGGACGCTCGGGTCGTGTCCGGTCAGAGTCGTAGGGTCAGGCCAACAACGCCAAGCCAAGGCACGATTTCTCATCTGAACCCTCCATTGTGTGAAATTTGCCGAGTGCCATGACAGCGAACGAGAAAGAAACAGTCAACGCCCAACCAACAACTTGCCAACCTTTTAGGTTTGGCAGCCATCAATCGGACACCTGACATCCACAAATATCAATCACCACAGTCATCGCATAGAACCCCCCCTCCACCGTGACTGTAGGGCAACGCTTGTATTTTGGCATCACGATCTGCAATGTCGCTTTTCACAGAATTTTTCCATCATCCTTCTTCGAATCCTCAGCCTTGGCGCGATCGAAGAACGGTGGACGCGCGGAACACAGCCGGCTGGCTGGGGCGGTTGGGCGGGCGGGCTGTACGTACCTTACCCCTGCGACTTTCATCCGGGGCTGGAAAAAGAACACGAACGGCCATCCCCACTCATGCTTCCACCCACGAACACTCCAGCAGTAAGGTCTCCATTTTAGAACAAGAGGACTGGATGTTTTGAATCACTGATTAAAGCAAGTATGTTCGTCTTTGTTCACTTCGTGACATTTATTTTGGAAGATGCCAGTACTAAACTTCCTTGAACCTCTTCTCTGGAAAGCTGAAGAGGCGGCTGAAAGTTGCAACGTGATGTTGTGCAGACCGCCTACGCTGTTGTTGACTGGCTCGCATTCGCCCAGTCAGAAAATCAGAAATTAGAAAAAACAGAATGGCCGCCTTCTTTTGCGCTGGCCATCTCTGCAGTGAGTTGGTACGTGCGCAACGGTACGTACCTGTCTTTATGCGGGAATAGCCAATGAGGAGGCAAGGAAACATTGCCTGCCGGAAATTGCCGGCCGCTGCAGACATGCTGAGTGAGTGCAGACTGCAACCCAAACCGAAACACTCAGTGATCGAGCACGAGGACACCAGGACTGAGGTGAGGTTCCAGATCAACAGAGGTTGAAATTGGTTCATCAGGTTCCATGCTGTTGACCCGAGAGGTTTCAGTTCGTTGCTACGGGCCCACGATGCCCACGCGGGATTTCAAGTGACCTTGGGAGGTGTGCACGTAAAAGACTGTGACCGGCCCTCACTGGTTCGACAGCCTGCCCGGGTGTTGAAGCTGGCTGTAACTTTCGAACAGACGGAAACCACCCCATCAACACCGTACGTATCCAGGCCTGGAGAGTTCACTGGAGGCGCCGACAGAACGGAACAAGACGAACGGAATCGCGTGACACGGCGACAACCTTGAAGTTGTGCAAGTCAAGCAAGGCACGTAAAGCAAGTAGGCATGTAAGTTGTAGACCCTACTGCAAGGCAACTCGACAGAGACAAAACAAGCAAGAACAACATCAAGATACCCCAGCCAAGAGAAAAGCCACCCCCGATGAAGCGGAAGCATAAGTGTCTCTAGCATCACGACTTTCTAATGGTAGTGCTTGCGCCGCAAGTGTTAAAGGAGCTTAGAAAAGGCGACGACGCTAAACACGATAGGACAGCTTCCCCCATGGAATTCCAATGACTTTGCACCCCTTCACAAGAGAGCATGAAAGCAAGGAATGAGCAAAAAGTTAGCTTGAAGTAAGCAGTTACGAAGGTCTACTTTTTTAGACGGGAAAGTCTTTTTTATGTTTTCGATGATGGTTTGATTTTGGTTAGGTAGAAAGGTGCGAGCTCTTGTTAGTGGTCGTGAGTGAAAGCGTCTGATAACCACCACATCTCAAGTTCCCAGACCGTTCATCATGTGCAAAAATGACGTGTCCACGAACAGTGTCGGTGGTCAACTTGAGCTACGAACGGTCGTCACCTTTCAGCTTTCTCGACTTGGATACTGATGAGTGGCTCAGGTTCTGGGATCCGACTTCATGGGAATTAGGTATGGTTCAGGTTCGGGCCGGTTGGGTTTTCGGGCGTAAGCGGGGCCGGAGTCGGGGGGCCGGGTGCCCGGAGCGGGCAGGAATTGTGGATCTCTTCTTGAATGGCTGTTACTCTGGTCCATGTGCAACATCAGGAAAGCATTGATTCCCACAAAATAAAAGGATAAAAGGGTGCTCTCCCTTCATCACGGCTTTCAGTCTGATTCATAGCACGTGCTGAGCTCAGAAGTTCCAACGGTCTGTCAAGCCACCCAGGGGTTTGCTGAGGTAAGCGATGCAGGAAGCAATGGCCACTCGGCCAATGCAGCGGTGGGGGATGGAGTGTGACGTCAACCGAGAACGAGCCCCTACTGCATCTGCCCCAACACGTGTAGCGATTCGACAAGTGCAAGTCGCTGATGGAAAAGTGTTTGATTGATTGTGTGCATGAACGAGATGAGTTTGGCTTTGGGTGAAAAGAGGAAGACGGTGAGGGTGGATGAGATGAGATTTTCAGTGATGCGGCAAAGCAAAGCAAAACGTTCTTGTCATTGTTCTTTTCGAGGGTCGAGCCAAGCCATTCACTCCAGAGTTGAACAAAAAAAAAAGAATCCAAAAGTTGTCGAATGCAGTTGGTCGTTCTGTTGCAGCGGCTGACCAACCGATAAGCAGATGATAAGCCTGCTGCCTTGTGGCCTGACCGCCAATTGCCAAGGCTCCGGCTGCTATCAGGTGGCTATCGGCGGTATCAGCAAATCGTTATCAGAGAATTTGTGAAAATTCAAAGCCCCACCATAGGTTTGCCCGCCTGGCAGAGCGAGGGAAGGAGGGAGGCTCGAGTCCTGTCGCCCGCCCGCTTTGAAGTTTTGGCTGTGACAGTGCGATCGCCCCCCACCTTTCTGGTTGGAACAGCAAAATCGCAAGCCAAGAGCCGCTGCTGTACTGGACCCCATTTTTTGCCTTCGACCGACCCGCCCTTCGACTTTGCGACTCTCCTCCCGTCTCAGGTCTCAGCTTGCACTCTTCTTCTTTTCCACTTCCCTTCCACTTCCCCTTGTGCTCGACGGTCGGTTTTTTTTGTCTGTCCCAGAGTGTGTGTGTTTTCAATCGGATTCTTTCTCAATCCGCCCACCACTCCCTCCCCATCACTATCTATTTGGTGATTCTGTTTAGAGAGAACTAGTTTCTTTCGACACCTTCTTTTTTCTTCCAGGTATCCCTTTGTGTTTGTGCATCGTCACCAACACAACTACCATCACACCTCCAACCAACCACCACAGACTCATCATCTCAAGATGCCGCCCTCCGCCTCCAAGCAGAAGCGCCTCGCCGAGAAGGCCGCCAAGGCCAACAAGGGCAAGCCCGTCAAGGAAGTCGAGCTCGATGCTTTCGGCAAGCCCGTCGTCGAGGATGAGCCCGCTACCAAGACCGAGCAGATGGACGAGGTCAAGCGTCTTGCCGAGCAGATGGACAAGCACGGTCTCTCGGATCGTGTCACCACCGGTGTCCTGGCCTCCACCAAGACCTCCAAGGACGTCAAGATCACCTCCGTCTCTTTGGTCTTCCACGGCCGCGTCCTGATCAAGGATGCCACTCTCGAGCTTACCCTCGGCCGCAGGTACGGTCTGTTGGGTGAGAACGGTTGCGGCAAGTCCACGCTCCTCAAGGCCATCGCCGCCCGTGAGTACCCCGTTCCCGACCACGTCGACATCTACCTTCTCAACGAGGGTGCTCCCCCCAGCGATCTCGGCGCCCTTGACTGGGTCGTCACCGAGGCCAAGAACGAGTTGGTCCGCCTCGAGGAAAAGGCCGAGAAGATTCTTGAGGACGAGGGCCCCAACTCGCCCCTCCTCGAGGACCTCTACGATGTATGTACAACGTCCGTCATAATGCAGGCGCATTCGCAATACTAACTCTGCCATCACAGCACATTGACAAGATGGATCCCTCCACCTTCGAGACCCGCGCTTCCCTCATTTTGACCGGTCTCGGTTTCAACAAGACGACCATCCAGAAGAAGACCAAGGACATGTCCGGTGGTTGGCGTATGCGTGTCGCCCTCGCCAAGGCCCTCTTCGTCAAGCCCACGCTCCTCCTTCTCGACGACCCTACTGCCCATTTGGATCTCGAGGCCTGCGTGTGGCTGGAAGAATACCTCAAGAAGTGGGACCGCACCCTCGTCCTGGTTTCTCACTCCGAGGATTTCCTCAACGGTGTCTGCACAAGCATGATCGACATGCGCCTCCAGACCCTCATCTACTATGGTGGTAACTACGACACTTACCACAAGACCCGCGCCGAGCAGGAGACCAACCAGATGAAGGCCTACCAGAAGCAGCAGGATGAAATTGCCCACATCAAGAAGTTCATTGCTAGCGCTGGTACCTACGCCAACTTGGTCCGTCAGGCCAAGTCCCGCCAGAAGATTCTCGACAAGATGGAGGCCGATGGCTTCATCCAGCCTGTCAAGGATGATAGAGTCTTCTCCTTCCGCTTCGCCGATGTCGAGAAGCTCCCTCCTCCCGTTTTGTCCTTCGACAACGTCACCTTCTCGTACTCTGGCGACCCCAAGGACGACCTGTACCGCCACATCGATCTCGGTTTCGACATGGACTCCCGTACCGCTCTCGTTGGCCCCAACGGTGTTGGCAAGTCCACCCTGCTCCGTCTCATGACTGGCAAGCTCTCGCCCACCGACGGTGTCGTCCAGCGCCACACCCACTTGAAGCTCGGTCTCTACTCTCAGCACTCTGCTGAGCAGCTCGACCTGACCAAGTCGGCTCTCGACTTCGTCCGTGACAAGTACCCCGAAAAGTCTCAGGATTACCAGTACTGGCGCCAGCAGCTGGGCAAGTACGGTCTCAGCGGTGAGTCCCAGACCTCGCTGATCGGTACCCTTTCCGACGGCCAAAAGTCTCGTATCGTCTTCGCCCTCCTCGCCATCGAGAGCCCCAACATGCTCTTGCTCGACGAGCCTACCAACGGTCTCGATATCCCCACCATCGACTCGCTTGCCGATGCCATCAACGCCTTCACCGGTGGTGTTATCGTCGTTTCTCACGATTTCAGGTTAGTTGTGCTCCAGTTCCAATTTTGCCACCACCCGCACGAGTCATTTGCTAACATGCCGAAAAAACAGACTTTTGGACAAGATTGCCAAGCAGATTCTCGTGTGCGAGAACAAGACCATCAAGCAATGGGATGGCAGCATCGCCGATTACAAGAACTACCTGCGCAAGAAGATGATCAGCTCTGGTGCTGTCTAGAGGAATGTCGGCCGCTGATTGATGACTCTGGAAAAGCGCGGGATGATGTCAGGGTGTTTGTTCATGTAGTTTCGGCGTTCTTCTTTAATTTACTTGGGCACGTCTTTTCCTTCTTTCTATCTACTTTTAGACTGGAAACTTGATGATCGTGGACTGGATGGGAATTCATGGCTTGTGATGAACAAAAAAGGTGGTTGCCGGTTGATTGGGTTATGATTATGGCTCTCTGTTCATTATGGGAATGAACAAAAAAGCGAAGAGATTTGATCGAACATGAACGTCAGCGTTGAAGAAAGTGGGTGTGTTGTTGGTTGGAGAACGACGAGGATGATGATATCAAAAAGCGATTTGAATGAATGACTGTTACTGGATGAGGATGAGGTACCTGCCGTACATTAGACTATAGCTTCACCAGGTAGGTATTTCTAGGGTATCATGGAATTTGATAGACTTGTTATTGTTTCTATACTCCTGTTCTGTTCTCTTCCAGTTGAATCGTGCTCTCGGGATGTGATGCCGCATAACTTTCTAACCCTTGCTCCCCAGAAGCGTAGTAGCGTAGACTTGTTCGGGTCTCATGGTTGATGACTGAGACTGACTGCATGCTAGTACCTACAACAAGAGGTGCCTTATTATTTTATAGCTTCGTGTCCTCTCTCCGGCCGAACCAAGCCCCAAATAGACATATGTTGGAAACAAAAGTTGAAAGTCAACCTAAAGAAAAGAAAATATCCTTGACTGGTGGACACTTCATCACTCCAATCACGACTCCAAGGTAAGGTACCTAGCAACCTTAGCAACGTAGAGGTACCTACTATCCATGTCTCTCTATTTTTAACCGTCTCTCTGCTAGCTAGCATCTCCGCCGATTCCATACAAGTCGAAATGGGCACCAGTTGAGATCGGGTACCTACCGTAGTCATATGCCGGATGGTGGTGGGCTGTTACTGTGTACCTCTATGTTGGCAGCTCGCGCCCCGGCTCCAGGTCCGGCCCGGCCCTGCATCCGTCCTTGCATTGCTAGCCATATTTGAAGCATTTCGACACCATAAGACAGCCTTTTCCAGCAGAAAAGATCTTCATTGAACTTGCTTCCAGTTAACTCTCATTCATGTCCTTGCGCTATTTCTCTCTTTTGATGGGGTGGCGCAATGTCTTGGGCATCTCACGGGGAGCAGAGGTATCGCTAACACTTCCATCACAGGGATAAAAGGGTTTGATACAAGATCGCCTGGGCTACCTATTTCTTTACACCAAGAAAAACTGCCCTGGTAAGTACAAGGCTAAAGTCTGTCGGTTACTTCCTGTAGAGGTACTTTGGGTACCTTCTTCAACGCTCTAGTAACGTTGAACAACGCAAAATGTCCAAGGGTTGATTGCCGATATTGGAGTGGGTTTGTTAGTGCTCTTTTTCCAGGTAAGGTGTCCTGCTTTTTTATGTCATCGACGGCAGGGCACCCATCCTTCCAGGGAATCTGGCTAGGTGTTTGTTGTATGGTATTACCAGTGTGGCCATCGCCCCTTTACTTCCGGGGTACCTCATCTATTTATTTCAACCCGTTTGGCATGCTTGGTCTTCTACATCTGCTGTCTCGGTTGGTGACTGAGGTGGTTGTGGGCTGGAGTTGTCCATGTTGACGCGGCATGTGGGAAAAGTGGGTCAAGCTCAGGGGTTGGTGGGCGTTCAGCACTGTGAGTGCCCTGTAAATCCCCTGTAAGTTGTATGTGCCGTGAAACGTCCCTCTAGCCCCAGCCGACATCGAAACGGAACATCTTGATGATAACACTTCGACAACAATCCGATGTCACAAGTGCCTAGAGGTGCCTATTATCATCGCCTCCCTCTCCCGTCTTCT
This sequence comes from Neurospora terricola FGSC 1889, assembly GCA_009805285.1. NCBI lineage: Eukaryota > Fungi > Ascomycota > Sordariomycetes > Sordariales > Sordariaceae > Neurospora > Neurospora terricola. The sequence goes on along the minus strand of RANZ01000002.1, from coordinate 165,832 downwards.
TGGTACTCCATTCCTGGTTTTTCTTGTTCCTTTTACCATACAGTAGAGGTAGTGTAACAGTGGAGGTCACAGTCCGTCACCATGGCCGGGCGCTTCCTGGCCTCTTCCTGGCCGCTCCTAGCGGTCCCCCATGCTTCCCTCCTTCTATCTGTCAACGGCGAGCAGAGCCTCATCAACGACCTACGATATCCTCTATCTAGAAGTGCAATAGCAGAGGGTACGGTCTCTCTGACCATGGCCGCTTCCTCGTCTACCCTCAGGCACTTCTGGACGCTCTGCCTCTATGCTGGTTGTCATGCTTCCATCCGAGCCTCCTTCCATCCCCCATCAACGGCGAGCAGGGCCTCATCAACGACATATGATGCTAATGGAATTAGGATAGACCAACATGGCTATCCTTTGCTTCTGTTTACTCCTCCGTCCTCATGCGAACAAGCAAACAAACACGAGTGACAGTGCCCTTAACACCAGTGCATCGTGTATGGCCAAGGCCCGCCACACATGGAGTCCCGCCGAACACAACACAACACGACACCGGAACCAAACGTCACGGACAAAAGAAGCTACAGTACAAAGGCCCGGTATCTTCCTTGGGGGGATTTTTGCCATGGGAGTCTTCGTCCTGGTGGTGCCGCTCGACGTAGACCGGGTCGGTCTGGAATGTTCTCGGTGTTAGCGGGCCGTTTTGCTAGAGCAGCGGGTATCGCTAACACTTCCACTCCCGGGACAAAAATGTTCGAAACAACATTGACGGCGCTATCAGCATATTTACATCAGGAAAAACTAGTAAGTATAAATTCAAGCTCTGTTGCCTTCTCCCATTGGCTCGGGTTGTTTTGTTGGGCAGTTGAACGAGGATAAATAGTGCACAACCTGCTGGGCCGGTTGCTGCTAATGGGACTTCATTGTTAGTGCTCCCCTTCCCATATTCTGCTTGACCCACTTATTCGTGTCGTTAACACTTCCACCGCAGGACCGAGGCAGTTCCAAAAAACATTATCAGCCCTATCTATACTTTGAGGCTAAACCTACATGAGGTACTGACTGTAAAGGTTGGTAGAGTCTCTCACTCGATTCCCCAAGCTTTGGGTGATTCTTCGGACATTCCAGTGATATTGAAGAGGCGGAGCGTGCTGGGTCGGTTGCCGACGATGGGGTGTTTTTGTGTTAGTGGTCTTTCTTTCGGCGGCTATCGCTAACACTTCCACGGCAGGGACAGGAAAGTTCAAAACAACATCTCCAATACACTCTTTATTTCTACACCAAAGAAACTAGTGAGGGCAAAGCTAAATGCTGTCCTTTTCTCTCACGAGCTTGAGTTGACTTATTAGACACACCAATAACGTGGAAGACAGCCAAACGTGATGTGTCGATGGCCGATATTGCAGTGTCTTTGTTAAGACATTTACTCCGGATACACACCCTTCGGTTTATTCGTCCACCAGCCACTCCTATGATTGACCAATATTTCAGGGCAACTTAGTCCTTTTTGCCTTTGGCGTAAATAAGCTTTTACACTCTAAGTTCCCTTGTTAGTGCTCTTTTCATCCGGTTTGATCGTCTGTCTTGTCTTACCTTGGGACCTTGGTATCCAGAGCCAAGCGAATGGTCGACGCACATGAGGATTGGGCATTCCACGTTCCCTTGAACGGAGGGATGCGTGGTTAGAGAAAAAGGGAGGACATGTTGACCAGCGTGCTCGTACGAGCGTGTTGCAGAACCGGTCAAAGAGACCGGGGTTTCAAGAAAGACATGGACGTTGTCTACATCTGCCCTGTGGTTGTTCACAGGTTGGCGCGTGAATGGCAAGCAACATCGGTGAGCTTTCCTGCACAATTTCCCTTCTATGTCTTATATCCACCTGATATAACCTTTGCTTTCCAGAGAGATCCATTGTAGTGGCATACCTTATGGGCCTTGGATTGAGCATATCCCTAAGTCAGACCACTTTGACTGTATGATGATTCTCTTGCCTTTCCACCTCTTCACAATCATGATTGCTAACGGATAAGTCTACCATCTCTGGGCATTATAACTACTAAATACCTCTACCTGCCTTATGATAGATGTGGTACATACCTCTTTGACTTTTGTTCATCCGCAACCCAGCAACAACTTCCTAAGGTTTACCAGCAACCAAACAACAGCCAAAGGAAGTCGAACGCTTTGTGAGTGAACTTTTTCTTAGTCTTCGTCGTCGTCCTTGTAGAGCAGATATCTTCTTGCCCATCTCTTCCTGACATCCACTTCACTCGCTCTCGGTTTGTGCAAATCCAGGTTGTTCGTAGCCTGCGGTGGGATCAGCTGTCGCTTGTGGCAACCAGGTTTCCTTGTTTGCTTTGCTTTGCTTTCTCGCGTCCTCCTTTGCGTTTAATCCTCCTCTTCATCTTCCTTTCAACCCTCCGCGTCTTCGCGTAGAACCCTCCACTGACCATATATCATCTCACTTTCAAGACGCGAGAACAAACCTTGAGTGAACACACTCCCAATCACCCCAACCCGGGCTCTGTCCGGTTCATCGACGACGATGACAAAAACAAACCAGGTACCTAGGGACGAGAGTCTTACCTTCATGTTGTTTTAGGCATTTCTGTTACGACTGGCAGCAGAACGAACGGGATGATTGCTCATAGCATCCGGACGGAAGCCATATCTCTGGCAAGGCGGAATATCACGATAAAGACACAAGAACCTGGATAGCTGGGACGAGAATAAGAGAAGGTTTTTGCGTAATGGAAGGGCGTTACTGGCGATACAAACCACCGGGAATTGCACGAGAGAACCCGACGCTGTTGACTCTAACATTTCTCGCTTCCCTCCTCTCTCCCAGTCTGCCATGCCAGTGCAACTAATGTTGTCTCAACAGCCAACACTCCCACCTCCAGTCGTCTATGTCGGCGATCTTCCTCTTCGCATTCCGATCAACGAGGGCAACATCCCGCCCATCCATGACTACCTCTACACCCTCTTCAGCCAACTCCACCCTCACCGCTTCCCCTTCCGCTTTCTCTTGAAGCTCCTCTAACAACATGGAAGTCTTCCTTCGGTGCCCTCGATACAATTCTTCGTGGTCTGCCTGGCTTTAGCATCGACTGCATGAGATCACGAGTGTCGAGGATGCGGCCGGCTGTGGCGAGGGTTTGGGGCTCGAGAAGGGGGGTGTCTTTGTCATCGTCGTCGTCGTTGTTGTTGTTGTTGTTGGCGGCGGCGGTGGTTGAGCCGTTGAGGTAGATTTGAGGTTGCCCTGCCTTTGGCTTTGGCGGCTTTGGCACTTTGGCTTCCATGGTTGCCAGACGCTTGGTCTCCTTCAGCAGAAGAAGGAACCTGATTGAAAGTTTGCCGGCAGCGTTTACTCTGGCCACCTCGTCGTGCTCCTGCTCGGTCACGTATCCCCGACCGGCCAACACACATTTCGCCTGGGGCTTCTTCACCAGAAGGTGGAAAGGATACTTGTTGTGGATTTGCTTGTTCTCTCTCGCAGGGCCACTCTCTCCCTCCCTGCTCTTGTTCTTTTCCTCTCTCTATTCTTCTGTCTCCTTCGTCAACTTGACTTCGGGCTTCTTGACGGTCGAATCCGACCGCCAAGATGTTTCCTATTCTGTTGGGCAATATGTAGGTCGAGGTAGTTAGCGCATTTTTGATGTCACACAGCCACTTCTTGCTTGTTTACTGATGGACATGGTTGCTGAGAGATGCATTCAACATCATTACGTCAAGGCATCTCGACAGAATCACTCCGTGTGTATCACTTCTCGATGTATCTTGCGTAGGTATTGGACGCTTGCGATGTTCTCTCAACTTTTGTATTATGCCTTCTGTCTGTCCTCTGCTAGTTTGTACGGCCCACATCACGCCTGGGGCTTCCTCATCACAACGGTGACCTTGTACTTGTTCAGTATGGCGCCATCTTCCTCCTCCACTTCCTCAATCGTCAACTTGACTTCGGGCTCCTTGGCCGACTCCGACTGCTGGGGTGGTGTTTCCTGTTTCAGTACAGGTAGTTAGCGCATGTCACATAGCCACTTGGTGAATTCAGATCAACTCACCTCTGGCTCTACCGACTTCTTGTCCAATGCCCTCTACATCTTGGCAATGGAGTCATCGCTAGGGAAAGCAGAAGTTAGTTGTGGTACTTGGGCAGCACGAGGCAAAAGGGATAACGTTGTGGGTACCTCAACAACGACAAGGAGACGGTCATCCTTGCCCATGATGACGTTCACGGCCTCCTTCCTGCCCTTAACGACAGTCGCGAGAGCGGCATCTGTAACAGGGTAGAGGTAGGGACGCCCTCGATGATGTACTTCGAGGTCATGACGACCTTGACCTTGGCGGCCGCGCGGAAATGGCCATGGACATACGTGTTGTCGGACATCTTTGCGGCCCGATATCCTTCAAGGACGTCGATTGTGATCGTGTGATCGAGTGAGCTGTGGGTAAGACAAGAACTGGGTCGGTTGTCGGTCGGAACTTGGAAAGCTTGAGGCTGGCTAGGCGACCCCTGGTTTTCAGGTGCCTGATGTTGGACAAACTGTTGTGAAGTTTGTCGTTGGGGTACTTGGTGGCGAGGAAGGACTCGAAGCTGGAGGACCAGATGAGGCGGTCGAGAATGCGGCGCTTCTCATCGATAGAGTACTTGAAAGGCTGGGGGATCTCGAGACGCCCACGGAGCCAGTACCTGGACCTTGGACGTTCTCTTCAAAAAGGCTGTTTGTCTGAGGAAGAAGAGATACATATGTCGAAGTGAACGGAGTGAACGTAGACACAAGGCACAAAAGAATGGTGGTGAACTTGTTGATTGAAGAAGAAGAGAACAAGCCGGACAGGAGAGGGTGGGGGACCCTCGATATGTGTAAATGTGTGGATTGACCAAATGCCAAGAGAACCATCTTGCTCAACAACAGAATCACCGCAAAGACGTTGAACCGGCGAGCAATACCCCGCCGTCTAGACTCATGGATGAGCTGCGTCACCCCTCCTCGAAGGACACTTCCTTCCTCGCAACAGACAACAAGCCACAGAGTATCTGAAATTACGCGGGGTCGGACGAGGCAACAAAAGAGGACGTACCCCTGTCCTGAGAAAGTTACCCGTCCACATGAGCCAGTCATTCAGCCTTGGATGTAAGGAAGGAACCGCGAGTTGAGGGAAGCACACTTCCTTCCTCACAACAGGCAACGAGCCACAGCGTGTTAGAGATTACACGGGGCTAGACCAGAGTCACCAGACGGCAGAAGAGGACGGATCCCTGCCCGGGGCAAGTCGCCCGTCCACATGAGCCGGTCACTCAGCGTTAGGTGGTGAGCCGAGAGTTATAGAGGGAAGGAGCAGAGCCTCCAGCCACGGCTATGTGCGCTCCTAGTCGATCACAAGTGGCACAATAGGTACCTCTACCCAAGACAGCAAAGGTACTTGTCCAAGGTATCTTTTCCGGGACCCGGAGAGCCCACAAACTTCCCCCTTCTTGACTGATTTTTTCTTCCCCTCCCTCTTCTGCCCCTCTACCTCTCCCTCTCACTCTTCTTCACACATTCCTCTTCCATCAACAACTTCTCTTACCACCTCGGCCAACTGCAACAGCAGAAACTCTCTCTTTCCACCTCCAACAAGAATTCGTGCTCCTCTAGAGGTAACCATCAGAACAGTTGCAACCAGACGAGATTTGGGACCGCATCAAGGGTATGTCTTCTCTCCTTGCCTTCTCTCACCACCAGACTGTGCCCCTCGTCCTCATATCCTTCTCAGGCTGTACTGATACTTCCCTCCTCCTTTCAGTCCTGCTTGCACCAACAAAAGGTGCAGAGTTCTTCCATCAGCTCCCACGGCTCCCAAGCCGTCTAAGGTTAGTTCCAGTCCCCTGTCGTCGTCGACGGCGCCCTTCTCTACCTGCCCGCCTAGCTTGGTTCAAGCATTAGCCCAAATGTGACATCGATCTGACTGAAGCCCATAGTTCAAGTCCGTTCTCCCTGCTCTGCCGCAGAGGGCGCCAGGGTTTTCAGATTTTCAGGTGAGTTTGTTGTCATCGACTGACACAGCAGGCGTTGTTGTCGCTGCTTGTCAGGCCCACGAAAGATCCAAGTCCACATTCTGACAGAAAACAGTAGAGACCGGCTCTCTCGCACCCCGGCGCCGCCCAGGATTTTCAGAATTTTCTGGTCAGTCATCTTTCTCCTGTTCATCAGTCCTTTTTTCTCACCCTTACTCCATGTCTCTCCATCTACTCCTCCGGTTTTTTTTTTGTTCGCTCCATGTCTAACACACCAGCAGACCCAGCACGCTGGTCGTGCTCCTAGCACCGTCTCGGCCCCGTAATGCTCATCCATTGCATCTCGCGCCGCCTCTGACACATCATCCCGGCTCTTCTCCTGCTCCTTCTCGTCTACTCGCTTTGCCTCTGGGTGAAGATGGACAAGAGCCTGCGCCTGACTGGCACGCCCGTGCGTGTCAACATCGGCGGTGGTGTCGCTGGCGATGCGGCCGGCAATGGCACCAATTGCATTGCCGCCGCCGCCGCCACCACTGAGCCTGTCACCACCGCCGATGTCCCCGCCGAGATCACCGGTGCTGCCGCTGCTGCTGCTGAGAAGCCTGGCAAGGCCGAGAAGACTGAGAAGGCTGAGGAGAAGACCGAGGAGGCCGGCGACAAGAAGAAGCAGAAGAAGGAAAAGAAGGAGAAGAAGGAGAAGGCGGAGGCTGCTGAGGAGAAGGTCGTCGCCAAAGATGTCGTAGCGTGGTGGAAGCAGATGTGATAGGAAAGGGGAAGGAGAGACCGGCACCAAGGTTGTCAACAGTGATCGGCGTAGCTTCGGGCCAGTAACAAATTGAAGGATGAGAGCTGTATTTCGCCCCGGTGGAGGAGACCGTCGAATATGTCAACCACAGTGCCCGAGATCAAGCAACAGCCTGTCCCACCAACTGTGTTCCCCTCCCAATCCTCCCCTTCATACATGTACCCACCCATCCTCCCCTGGACGAAAGTGAAATGGTTCTCGCTCTGACGCGAGCCCGGACCACCGCTCCCCCCGGCTGCCCACCGGTGCCCTGGTGCCGAACCCGAAGTCAACGTCCATATCGAAGATCGATCAAGCCACCACCAACATGAGAGGCGGCGCGAGATTCAACGATCCCGTCACCATGAAACCGTGGGGGACGTTTAGAATACGTCCAAGCGAAATGGTTCTCGCTCTGAAGCGAACCCAGAGCCGCTGCCGCCCAGGCCCAACAGACAACCACAAGAACAACAGCACCGTATCGCGATACCCAGACCAGAAGCCCGGCACGATGCAAGACCCCCAGAGACCCCAACAACAGGCAACAAAGCCCCGCGAGACGAACTCCCGGACGACTTCGACTTCGACTTCGACTTTGCCTTGGCATCATCGGCGTTCGACAACAACAACTTGGCCTCCAGCTTGGCCCGCATCTTCTCCAGCTCGCGCGCCTTGACGCTCGCCAGGTGGCTCAGGTACGCCCCTCCGTCCTGAGGGAAGAACGGCGACCTGCACACTGATGTACGAGGCCGCGGCACGCACGTGGACGTACTTCAACCGCGCTTGCTCCGGGGCGCTCATCCAGATGACACAGAGCCAGGACACTCCGGCCAACGCCGCCCAGGCCCAACAACAATCACAAGAACAACAGCACCCTATCGCGATACCCAGACCAGAAGCCCAGCGCACAGAATCCTCTCTGCCGGGCCATTTGCGCCCGGCTGCAGCGGCGGCTGCGGCGGTACTTTGTCAACTGGAAGTTTACCATCAGTGGCTGATAGCTGGGGGGAGGCATCTTCGGTTGCTCTGTTCACTTCGACAGGTAGAGTTAGCTAGCTAGTTCCTTTTTAGCAATGAAGACACAATTTCCTTGAACATAGCATTGGATGGCTTGCGTCCTGTAATTTGTTCATCGTGAAGTTCTTGTTTGCTGCCATTGATCATGCCCCAACCCAACCATGGACTCATGGCAGACACTCCGCATGTTTCAAAGTCGCTTGCAAGATGCCAAAGTTGAATGCCTCCATAGAGCTAACATAACGATAAAGAATCAACGGTTACGTGTTTGTTCGTTTGTGTGATGATGTGTTGCAGAGATACCGTTGAGTGTCCTTCGGGGCCACTTTGGAGTGACGGGAGCGACGCCGACAAGGCCGAATGACCACACCTTTACCAAGAAGCCAAGAAGTAATTCCACGTTAAACCCCAACTTGGAGAAGTATATTCGACATTTGATTGGTTAGACTTCCTCATTCGGGGAGGTATCATCAAGTGTCATTCTCGGTGAACTTTGGGCGGTCGAGCTGGAAGTGGACATGGACATGGACGGAGATGCCGCAATGGAAACCGGTTTGCAATAGAGGCTACAACTCTTGCATGGCCAAAACGAAGGGGTAGAGTAAGAGTTGTGGAAAAACACGGAATTATCACGGTGGTCAGAGGATGGAGGTATCTGAGGCCTCGCGATCGGGTTGGCGGGGATATAAAAACACCACTGGGGCATAAGGAAGGGCAAGGTCATTGTCAAAGTCTTCCATGACTGCTTGACAACCACATGTCAAGTCAACACAATGGCGGAAGACAAAAGGCACGGAAGTGGTTTGAACAAGATTGACTACCTCTACCTGAAGAAGAAGAAGAAGAAGAAGAAGAGCCAGGAGGGTGGGTCCCTCGATCTAAATACAGGAATCCAGCAGCAGATCGAACGCGAAGACAACAGTTACAACTTCAACTGAAACAACCAAGTACTATATAACAATGGAATAACGATGGAATAATGCCGAGGAGACCACAAAGACGGCGACCGAACTCGGCCAACTGGAGAATCGGTTTCTGGAAGGCCTGGAAGCCAGAAGATTGCCAGGAAGTACGTCGAGATGGTGTTGAGGATCCCCATGTTTCCTCCCCCTACTGCGACATGGACTTCCCCTCCCCCCACTCTTCCCACTCTCGCCCCTTTGTTCCCTCCTGCTCTGCCTCCTCAAACCCCACTTGTTCCCCTCTAGATCCGCATCATCCCCGGCTCCGATGATTATTATCATTGATATCATTACTGCTGCATCGTGCCACCAACATTGGCCATCTGGAAGGTTGTCGTGTTGACAGTGTTGCTGGGGTTGCCTCTGGGTGCTGGGTTCGTGAGGTACCAGCAAAAAATGATAGATGATGAAGATGCTGTAGGTAAGGATGGGATAAAAGAGACCCAAAAAACCAAGAAACTGCGGGAGTCAGAGCTCAACCGCCAAAGATTCTAGGAAAGGGGGTATATGATATGGTGGAATGGCCTTGTCGGGACAAGTCGGGTGTCAAGTGGTTGGTGACGTTGGCACCCTCGCTGGCGGATCCCGTGGTCCCTGGTGAAGTTGGCCGTTTGTATTCCGGTGGTACCTCGTTGGGATAACAGATTGTGCATGTGTGTTCCTGATGAACATGTTGGTGAAGTGTGTGCCGGCGCCGGCGCCCTAGTTGTGTTTGCTTGCTGATGTTGTCCTGCTGGCGCCGGCGCCAGCTGGAGCGAAGTGAAAGCCACTTCGGTGGCACGGATGGTGTTATCGATGATGTTAGGGATGTTGTTATTGATGATATCGATGTTGAAGCCAGGTGGCATGGACATGACTGCGAGGCGCTCAAGGACCGATTGAGGTGGTTGTTCGTCATGCTGACCCTTGGGCCAGAGGTTGAAGTGTGTGCGAAGACGGTGGCTATGCACATGGTGATTGTAGGTGGTGCCGAAGGAAGTGCCGCGCCCCCGGTTAGCAGGGGCGGGACTGTAACTGGAACAACTGTAGGGTTCGCCCATGGACGATGGTCTGCGGTTCTGTGTTGCGGTGGTGGTCAGCATCCGGGCTGTGAAGACAAAGAGAGGAGACGAAAAGACGGAGGATGTGTATTGGCGAGAAACTGACCGTGCTCTCATCGCCAAGCAAGTGTATGCCGGACTTCCGCGCGTTTTACGGCTGCTTGGATCTCGGCTCGTGGAAGTAGGCCATCATGGCAAAGGACTACGTGATGCGGCACAGCCCATGTTAGAAGATGCCACAGGGCTTTGACCACCGGAGGAGGAACCAGTCGGAGGACATACCTATGTCAGGTGGTGAGACATGAGCCGAAAAGGAGAGGGCGTGAAGATGCCGTAGGTTGAAGCAGGCGATAACAAGCTGCTGGACCAAAAAGAGACGATAATTGATGGAGGAACGATGAGTAAGAATGCGACAGAAGAGGTAATGATGGTGGGCTGTTGGAAGATGCAATGTCAGCACTGCCTCAAAGACCGGGAAGAATGGAGAGAGACAAGAATCGAAAAGAGCATACTTTCTGAGGCGGCTGCCAAGAGGCGAGCCGAGCTCGGATGTATGTCGGGCGCTGGATGGGGCGCGTGGTACTTTCTGAGGCGGAGTGAATCAAGGAGAAAGAAAAGTGGATCATTGTGCTTTTGAAGAAATGGAGATGTTTGAAGATCGTTGAGTGTTTGTTTGCATTTGGGGTTGTTTGAAGGACTGGAAGATGGGAAGATGAGGAGAATGGAGAAGAAAAAGACGAGAGAAGCCTGGGGGCATGGGCTGTCTTATAGAAACCCCGGGACCACTGAGAGCATGCCACTCGTGGGCGCTCTTAACTGCGCTGTACCCCTATGCAACAGTGCCTCCGCCGTGCCTGTCCAACGCTGCACACATTTTCATCTTGCAGCAACGTCTCTGGTCCTGATTCACCGTCCGAGCCTGGCAATTCCATCAACATGATCTCGTTCAAAGAAGGGACAGCAAACAGTTGAAAGGCCTCTAGGCAGCAGCGGACTTCTTGAAATGGAAAGGATGTGGCCGTTGAAAGCTGGTTGGCGCCGGGGGATGGAAAGTCAGAGCTTTGTGTCCGAGAAAGCAGGACGCTGTCGAAACTGAAGTTGGCAAAGAAACCGAAGGCAGAGAGGGCGTGACCTCAGACTTTGGCCAGGCTCGGCTCACTTGCAAGTTAGATTTCGCTATCCTGTGTTGGTGAACGAGCAGGCATCACGGTCAAGTACCCATGTCAGAACGGCAACCCGAGCCAACAGAACCGGACCTAACTGCCGTTGTCATTGTTGTTAAGGCCTGTTCGGTAGGCTGTTAGCGGGTTAGCGTTAACTTCCACCTTAACGCGCATGGTCCGCAGCTGCAATTATGTAGTATTAAGGTAGCGTTAAGGTAGGCCAAGACTTTGGCTGCAAGATGGAAAGAGGTGCTTAACATTAAAATCGAGGGCTCTCCTCCTTTCCACCTTTCTTCTTTCTTTCTCTTTCTTCCTCTTTCAATTAATAAGTTTAACTACTACCGTTTATAAGTAAAGAGGAGGTAAAGGAAGCCTTATTGCCTGGAAGCCTCAGCGCCCGGAAGTTTTAGCCCCTAAAGTTTTACTTTACTAAAAAAGGTAATTTAAATCGAGGATGCCAATTGGGAATAGCCTCATTTATTATCTTCTAACATTTACGACGGCCACCTCCTATATTTATAGGGGGTTGTGCCCTGTGGTTATTCTTAACCGTAGTCCTTACTATACTATAGCTTAAAATCGAATTATTTGGCAATAAGGACTATAGTTAAAAATTTAAAGGATTCTAGGCTTTTGATTAGTCAAATTAAGAATTTGGATAAGTATAGGTAGTTGTAGGTAGTTGTAGGGCGTGCATGAAAAATAAGGTTTTTGAACCGAACGCTATACGGGCGTAGTAAAGTAGTAACGTAGTAGAGGTGCTTCTATACTAAAAATTCTAATTTTTTAACTTTTTACAGCGGAAACGAATAGGCCCTTATAGTTGAGCTAGGCATTGCTAGGCTTTGGAGTATAAGAGGTGCCCGGAAGCGTCAAAGGAGGCTCGGAGAAGGTCTTGAACGGACTACTAACGTGATCGTGAGGAGTATCAGGAAACATCCACGTCTCTGCCAGTCACACTATCCTTTTTGCTTATCTTGCGTTGCTTGGTTGGAAGGGTTTAACGTACTTTCATATGAGAAATTGGGAGGTGAAGCGATGGAAGCCTGAGGCAGTCCGGACTGAAGAAAGACGCCCCTCAAGATGGAAGGCTTGCAAGACCCGTCGCCCGGAGGAAGTTAGTATTATCACGTAGGTACATGCTAGTAAAGGCGAGCACTTTCTCTTGATCACTTTCGTGGGCAGTTCAGGTGTTCAAGGACGGGAGCCTTTTCACGTTTGCCTACGAGCAATATCACCGTGCAAAATATCACGACAGAGTTACGATGGAAGGAGTTTGAGTGGCACAGGACGGAATAATAATATTTTTGGCCGACTAGACGTCAGCTAGCCCTTTCTGGCCCCAGAACTTCTCCCGTCATGTCGATTGTGCCCCGGCTTCCGTCCTCCCCCTCCTCCATCTCGTCCTTGTGGTTATGTCTGGTGGACTCAGAGGTAGAGGGTTTCCCCGCTGTGGATTCTCGCCCCCGTCCCCGTCCCGGCGATGTTGGCCACCCCCTTCTCTTGGTGGTCCAGGGCCGCAATGTGGGCCAAATGCCCCTGCCACTGGCGGAAGTGCTGAGTGGCCCACCAGGCCAGCAAGAGGGCAACGACGAACAGTCGGAGACGACCGACTCCGACCATAGTATGATCTGGTGTAATCGGGTCAGCTGGTGTTCAAGAGCATGACTTCCCTTCTCTGGTGGTCGATGGGCGAGATCCTTGCAGAAGATCCGGGGATCGAGGAGTGAGTGGAGGGAAGTGACTGCCTACCGTGCACAGGTCTTTGTGGTGAGGTGGATCTGAGCGGAAATTAAAGGTCAGCAGGGATGTCATCACAACCGGCTCAACGATACCCGTATGGAAAGAGCAACGCGTGTGTTTTCTGACAAGGACCACAAGGTGACTTACTGCTTGTGTGTTCTGGAAGGACTTGGAAGTGGCCGTGATGGCTTGTGCCTTCTTCTTCTGCGGTGGAGTTCTTGTGGTGATGAAGAGAAGGCCGAGGAAACTCAGGAAGTTTGAGAATTGTGAGGAAAGTGCTGTCTCTTTCGATTTTTTTTGGGAAATGATGGAGACTAAAGAGTTTCCTAAAGCTGGAGAGGCGGCGTGGAGTTTGTTTTCACTTTCAGCAGAGGCTTTGGCCGTGATTCGAGCTCAAGAGATTGTAGTTTGCGATGGCAGCCTTGTCAGGCTCCTCTACCTATTCTAGAGCGTACAATGAATACCAAGATCAGACGAACTGAGCCTCGAACAATCTGAATCCATATCAACAGGGTACCTGCAGCCTCGATATCCACTCGAGACTTTACACTACAGGCACCCCCCATGGCTGACTCAAAAACACAAACCAACCGTAGAGGTTCTTTCCAAAATGGCAGGGAAGTAGGGGAGAAGTTGCAAATGCCCAAGGTCATGCGGGAGCCGACATACAGGTATCTAGCATCCTTTCATTTGCCAAGCAAAGTGCTCTTGCCAGTGAAATTTTGCAACCCGTTGCGGGGAAGTGACTCTGTCTTGTATGCTCGCTGTATCTTCGCACCTCCACTTGTATGGCGTGGTACCTTCGAAAGACTTCTAGGTTGCTTCTTGCCCTTCTTGCCCCCACGGTGTGCTAGTAACTCTGGCAGAGAGGACGAGGGGCATATTTGAGTGCCATTCCCATACTTGAACGAAACTTCACCCAACCATCACTCTCCCACCACTTCTACCACTTCTTCATACCAGTCCAACACACAATCTTTTTCAGGCTGCACGCTTTACCTTGCTTCAACAGCTTCATTAGCTGCCTTTCGCTGCGCCATCACTGTTTTCTGTCTTTGACACCACCGTTTTCGATACCACTCCCAGAGAGGAATCAAGGGAAGTGTCTCGACCAGCAGTGGCCTTCTTATCTTGGGTCGTGCTGCCGTCAAGGGCAACCTTCAGAACCCGACTTGTCCCAACAAGGCCATTCCACCATATCATATTACCCCTTTCCTAGAATACCTTTGGCGGTTGAGCTCTGACTCCCGCGGTTTCTTGTTCGGGTTCTTTTCTCGCCTCTTTATTCTCATCATCTTTTCTTCGGGGCGTACTTTACGCCACCACTACGACACCCTGCGACGTTCTCAAGACCCGACTCCAGGCCGGGGCCCGCAAGGGGGCCATCCACATCAACACCGGCCTCGGCCTGGGGTGTCGGAGAAAGGAGAGAGGAAGGCTTCCGTAAGTAACTTGTTCCAGTTTCATGAACTCCCATTCCGAACACACTTACCTGTTTGTTTGACTCTGTTTGTGTCACCGTCAGCTCAGACGGCTAACACTTGATTCATTGACAGCTGCTCCCGAAGCACGCCCGGAGGCCATCGAAGTGGTAATCAGACAGAACTTCTTCAAGATCGACAAGGTAAGTCGCAGTCCCCAGTGAAATTCAAGTCCACGAGGTCTCGGACATGGCTAACTTCATCTCGAAGGAGAGGGCCATTCCCCAAGCACCAAGATCTGATCACCACCAGCGCACGGCCAGTTCATCGATGCCGTAGCTCGTGAGGGGGAGCCGCGGCTCCCCCTCACGAAGACTATGTGAGTCATACCTCAAGAGATCTTGACTTGACTCTCAATTTGCGACACGTTGGCTGACCCGCGCCGGCCTTCTTCGAATGTAGCACAAAATCAAGCGCGAACAGTACAGCATTCTGTTCAGTGTTGCCGACCGGGATGAAGACCAGAACATCAACACAATTGTTCAGCAGCTATCCGAAATACCAGGAATCGACCAAGACAGTATCGTGGTTACCTATGACAGTTCAGTACTACGCTTTACGAGCGAACAAGGGAAAGGTGACCCTTTCCGACTGGACATACTTCGAGAACCTGCTCGAGAAGTCCGATGCCGAGTATGAAATCGCCTTCCGCCTGTTCGACGTTGAGCGCCTCGGCACAGTCAAGTATGATGACTTCCGTCGTCTTTACGAGCTCAACAAGGGCCCGGATAGCATCCCATTCGATTGGGACTGCGAATGTCAGAGCCTTCCAGAACATGATTGAGGAAATGGACCTGGTTGCCTTCTGTGTCGGCGGTGATAATGTATGACTCATCAATGAAAGACTCACGTCTCCGAAACGTTAGCCAGGGCAGCCTGGTTGAGGTCATCATCCGCAAGGCCTGTGACAAGAGCCAGGACGGAAAGATCGCCCGCACAGAAGACCTCAACCAGGCTGCCAAGATCACTCAGGCGGAGGAAGAGGGTGGAGTAGGAGAAAAGGAATTCTGAGTTGAGCAAGACGGTTGTTTGTAGGCATTTGGTTGATCCACACATGGATCAGTCTTGTATATATCGACTTCTTTCTTCAAATGAACAAGTTCACCACTCATTCTTCCGTGCCTCGTGTCTAGCTTCATCCCATTCACTTCGAGATCCTGAACCTGATGATAGTCCAGAGAAGGAAGGACAAAGAGGATGAAGCTTCTTGGCCTGTCTCAGGCAGCACAGAAGGTTGTGCCTGAAGACTTCCCCAGCTGGGCGGTGTTGAAGGGAATTGTCGTTTGAGCTTTCGGTCCGCATGTGGATGGTTTCGGTCATGTACCTTAGGTACCTACTTAGATCGACACATTCCTCCGTCTCTTAGGTAGGTAGTTTCGAGATCTTCTCCCTCAACCAACAAAGTCTGTTTCTCCCACTTCTCGTCTCTGTGCAGTTCGTTCGCTGCGAGGTGAGGGCTAGGGTCCGTGTCAGTGGCCGTCCCCCGCTAGCCCCTGAAACGAACCAGAACCAAAGTGAAAGAGAGCACGGCCATTATGGTTATTAAGTATGCGAGGTATATCTCTTTCTTTCAGTCTGAGATGAGGAGATTCCGAGGCTCTAGAGGTATATAGAGTCAAAGAAACGCCTTTGCTGACTCATGTTTTGATAGAGGTATGCAGCGGGATGCAGGACGAGGGTGAAATGTTGGCTAGCCGGCATGCATCCATGCACCAATGCACCAAGTGCCTACATTATCGTTCGACCAACCACTACCGGTCACCGAGATGTTACCGTGCCGCTGCTCCTAATGCCCGAACCGGTCGATACGCCGTGCCTCTGAGCCGAGCCCGTAACGTCCACTGTCTGCGAACACTGAGAGTGAACGGCATGGACAGTCTATTTGGTGTATATACCTCTATTCCAGGTCAGAACCTGACTGGATGCTTTTCATCCCTTCACTTGAACCGGCTGCCGCTGGACGTTCGTTTAAGCTCGGAAACCGAGGGACCAAACCTTGAAAGGACGATATCACAACAGGCCCCTGAATCTATGAGCAACGGGTCTCACGTCGAACCGTTTCAAACAAGTGAGAACGTTATTCTTGAGAAAAGCCGAGGTATTGTACGACCAATGAATGCAAACAATGGGACGGCAAGTGAATGCTGTTGCATCACAACCATGGAAAACAATGAAGAAGACTGGAGGTGTACAGGATAAGATGATGGAAGACAACGGAAAGAAGACCCTTGGTTGCAAGCTTTGAGAAGCAGATGAAAGCTCTTTGCAAGAGGTAGAGAGCAACTGACCGTACAAAAAAGAGATAACCGTGACTCCTACGAAGTTTTGAACACAGGAAGAAAGAGGAGCAGACATGATACCGGGAGGTAAAGACAGGGGGGAGTAGACAAAACGCGTGTTGGACATAACAAAGTTTTGGAACAAGAGGAATGAATGCAACTTGGAGTGAGAGAAGCTCTTGGGTAAAGGGGTCTCAGGTCTCTCTGCCGTGTAAAGTCATAGATGAGACGAAAGTCGAAGAGGCTTCACCGTCGATAACACCCGTCTTCGAGCTTCAAGTCCAACAATTGGTACTGGGTAAGAAGTTATCTACACCAGAATAGAGCAGGCGTAGAGATATTTAGAAGGAGGTATACTTCGAGAGATATATCGTCGAAATTATTAGAATGGAATAATTATAGGAAGACTATTGTAGCGGGAGTATAAGGAGAGTATTTAGCTTAGTAAGGGGCCCTTTAAGCTAGGCTGGGTTTCTATACTAGATAGTGGGCCTAGTTTAAACGATTTACCTAATTTAATTGTTTAATAGAGGCCTCTAATTAGTCGGATTTGAATGTAAAATAGTAAAAGTTAAAGACTCTTATAAATACCTTTTGAAGGTCTTTATAAGGGTCTTTAATTAGAATTTTTAATTAAGGTCGTTATAGTAGTTTTTTTAAGGGTTTTAAACTTTAATTTTGAAGTCCGGATAAGGGTATTTATAATTGTACGAAACTTTTTGCGCGAAAAAAATTATTATTAATTGGAATCGAATTGGCGATTATGTAAGAATGAAAGCGACGACGAAAATTATTAAGCTATTGGCCCAATTAATTAGAAGCGGGTTTCGTTCTTTCTTTTAATATAGGGTAGTTGAATTTTGGCGGGGAAATAAATTTTGGGAAAGAAGTATCGTTAAAGTACTTTCGAGGGTACTAAAGGAGTATGTTAAATTTAAAGATTTTTAGCGACTATTTATAGGGGGTAATCCGATTGGTTAATTAGAGGCTTTTTTTGGCTAATTAAGTTAGGTGGTTTGGCTAGGCTAGGTGCTAGGATTAGCCTAGTTAAAGAGTCTAGCCTAGTAACCCCCTTACTAGCCTAGATGCCTTGGGGGATTTCCCGCTACGGTACCGCGGTAGAGGGTGTTCTTTGTACTCTATTGGTTTTGTTTGAGGAAGATGGCAATGAATGTTCAAGTTGACCAGTATAGCTCCCATTCTTTCATGCAACTGAACAACGACTACAAGCTTCCGGTTCCCTTCAAGGCTTAGCCCTTGTTGCTGGCAAAGGTTTAGGTCTCAGGATGTCATTTACTCCGCGTTCCCAATCATTATACGTGCCCCAACATTGGGCGGTGATGGCGATATAGCGGGAAAGCAAGAGGGGCACCCCAAGGAAGCATGCAACCAAAATCTTATAGAGATGGAGCTACAATGTGGCAGACGAAAGTGGAAGAGGCGTCTTTGGATTCATTCAATTCTTTGCAGACTTCAGGAGGTATATTTCCTTCACCCTGCCAAAGAATTCCCCTCCAACCCCGATAGCTCACTCATCTTCCCCAAGTCCTCCGTTGCAAAAAGCAGTGCACGAGCTTCCGGGTTTTCGGCACAGAGCAATCGCCACTCCCGCGCAATGGAGCGCAACGTGGAGCCGGCTTCCCGCTCGGCAATCCAGTGGATCCCTCCTGGGAAGGAAAATCATTCAAGGCAAGAGCAGCGGAGGTCCAGTCATGAGTCTCATGCAAGTAAAATGATGATGGTTGATTCCGAGTCAACCAGGAGGAATCGGTCCAATGCTTCAAACGATGCGTATGACCTCGACACGGGAACGATCACGTTCGCAAGCCAGGAAAGCAATCGGAATCTCAGCACAACTACACCTAAGAGCTTGCAGGCCAAACTACATAGCACATTCAACGCGAACGTCTTTAACACGGAAATCCATCATTTCCAAACAGTTTCTCGATGTCGAGGCCAATCACTTCCCAACTTCTCCATTGCCCATCAGAGTGTGTGCCACCACGCCTCTGGTCCAGACAGAACAGTGCCTGGGGCTCGTGAACCAAAAGCCGCACCGTGCAAGCCTGGTTCAGGCCGGAGCAATTCGAGCGGGGCTCGCAACGGGAACACGCAATGATAGCAACAGGGATGCAATCACGAACGATTTCAACGGAAGAGGAAAGAGCTAGCAACAGCCAAACTTTGAAAATTCTGTCCCCCGCTTCCTTGGAACAGCCCATATGACCTTGTCAAGCTCATGCATCCCTCAAGTAACTCAGGACCTCGTGCTACTTTGCACTTGTGGCTCTTTCCTTGAAAGTTTCGATACGTGCCTGACAACATGACGGAGTGGCTCATTACGTGGCTCAAGGTACTGGGTGACCTTGTGGCCGGCAAGGAAAAAGTGGAACGGGTACCTGGAAGCAGTGCGAAGGAGAGCCACCAATTTTGCCTGTTTCGCCCCACCTTCGCCCCTCGAGGAGTCTTCCACAATTTTCTCACTTTCAATCTTCATCAGGACGAAACATCTTGACAAAATCATCCACAGCCTTTGCTTCGCAGCAGCAGGAGCAGCAGCCTCAGCAGCGCCGGCCTTCGGGTCATCAGCCTGCTCGGGGTTTGGGACACCGTCGTCATTCGCCTTTGTCAAGGCTACCCACGCCGGCAACTCAACTGCCACTGCCACTCACAACGGCGACCAACACCTCCCTTACAGCCAGAGCATACCCTCTCTCCGGCGAGTCCGGCCCCAACGCCGAGACTCCCGCTAAGGGGACCGAGGGCTACAAGGACTACCCGTGCGGATACAAGGCCAACGTAAACCTTCACGGTCAGCGGCGCTGCCAAGGTAAGACCCCCCGACAGATTTCAAGACGCAAACCCAACTCACTTCTCATCACCACACCAGACCTCGGTGATTCTCAGAGTCCAAAGACACTAACACGCTTGTTAGCTAGCACACAAGATCCTCGAAAGCTACAAGCCTGGCGACATCGTCATTGTGCATGATTGCAACATGATGCTAGAGAGAGATAACAGCACCCGAACAACAACACCGCCAAAATGTGCACCATCACCATCACCGCCACCGTCATCACCATGGAGCAGCTCAGATGCGAGTCCGTTCATCCGTGTCTGCCCTGGCGCCGTCACTGATGCCGACGGGTTTTTCGAATTCGCCATCCGAGGACGCCTCCATCTCCCTCGTCAAGAACATCCCGGCCGGGAGCTCCATCGCTTCCGACCAACCAACTGCCATTTCTCCAGCTGCTGCACCCGCGTGCTCGGCTTCCCCTCCGATACCACCGGAAGGGAGGCCTTGTTCACAGTCCCCTCACCTATCCGTAGCCAGCACTTTGTCAGTCATATACACCGAAGTGATCGAAGGCCGCAAGGAACGGTGGAGTTGGATCTCCACCAAGATCATCTTCGAGCGCGATTCGATGGCTAGCAGTTTCAGCTTCGGCGTGTCTTGTTCCGGTGACGAGAGAGGAGGCATTGAGAGCAATGGGAGACATTGGGAGCAATGGGGAGGCATTGAGTGAAGTACAGGAGATGCCGAGATGCGGATCTTAACGTCCTCATCCTTAACTCAGCTGTCCATGCCGCTGGGTTAAACCTACACAGCGCTTTTGCTAAATCCCTTGTCCGATGCCAGATAGGATTCCGGGGATGGCTCAGCCGAAACCCGATGTTGGTCTTGTGTTGGTTCCTAACTTTCACCGTTGGGATTCCCCTACGATATGCGGTGCACCACGACGCCTCGCTGGCGACTTTTCTCCTGTTCGCTACCTGGTTCACCGAGTATTGAGTTCCGTACGGCAACATACCGGCTGGTCGACAGGTACGTGGTCGTGAGCACCGGGCGTCCTTTGTACAAGATCCGAACCTCAAGCTAACCATATGACAAGCAGCGATGGCCAGAGCCAAAGGCGTTGAGCCGACGGTGGCGTGGTAGACGAACGAGGGATAGGCAAGTTCGAGGAGGACGGGCAGGAACATTGAGGGCGCGGGATATGGAGAGAGAAAATGCATCTTGTGTGGATGGTCAAGAACATATATGGTCTTGTGGTTCGCTCAATCAAAGACAGTTGGCGCCTTCCAGGCTTTGTGCCTCTTTGCTGTACTTGCCGGCGTTGTTCGTTGTCGGGGTGTCCCTTCCATCCTGTTTGGTGTCGATGGTGTTCTGCTGACTGCTAACCCTCGACAGTCGCAGCAAATTCTCCACATCATCTCACTTCGTTTTTCCTTGTATTGTCGTCTTATTTACACCGGTTGCTAACTGTTTGCTTCTAGGTTCATTGTCGTCGCACTGCATTGCCACTGTCGCTGTGTCGCCCGCCGTAGCGCCGCAGATCACCCAACCCACCAATCACGAGCCGCCACAGGATCCACTTTCAACGACATCTGAACGACCGCAGCCCCTTTTCGTTGTAAACAAAGCATTTCGGTCGTTGCGAGAAAGCGGCAAACAACGAATTT
Organism: Neurospora terricola FGSC 1889; assembly: GCA_009805285.1. Lineage (NCBI taxonomy): Eukaryota > Fungi > Ascomycota > Sordariomycetes > Sordariales > Sordariaceae > Neurospora > Neurospora terricola. Next base: position 144,916 of record RANZ01000002.1, on the reverse strand, counting down.
GGTATCAAAATGGTCAGAAAAATTGCGATTTTTTGGTCAGGTGGCGGATGAAGGGGAACAAGGGGAATATGGAAGGAAACGGGAGAAAACATCATGATGTACCACGAACGGCGGTCCAGCTTGCGTTTGAGTCCTGCTGCGGCGTTCGCGCTGGATTTCAGGAACAAAGGGCAGCAGATACATGAGAACAAGGTTCAACGAGAAACAGCGGTAGCTATGGCATGTAGTCTTGGTGTAGTACACAATGAGAGCCGGAGAATCAAGAACCAAGCTTGCATTCATCGGATTCCTGTGATTGACATGGCGTATTGCACCAAACGCTGGGGAAGAAAAGTGGCGAAGAATAAGGTACTCGCACGAAACTCTCGCAGAAAACACAATCCAAGTCAAATTTTGACAGTTGCCATATTGTCCGAGTTCAGGATAAGTCCTCGATAATGCTAGTGAGGGTGGTAATGCGCATTGAAACGTGATTTGCACCGGGCTATCTGCCCTCGCTCTTTGGAACGCCGACTCAACACGGGAACATCAGACATGGACTTGGTAACGAACTTAGTTCATTCTGGACACGGATATATAGCTGGTGGCACTAATCAAAGCATGATTTGCATTGATATAACTCGCGTGATCTTTGAGTAATCTTCTTCAACGCCGAGAATCACAAAATGATATCAAACTCACGGACTCGTGCTCAAAATGCCGGTGAAGCTGGTGACCCTCGTCAAATCATAATGAACAGTGGATCAACTGGTTCCGTCCTCGGGCACTTCTTTACAGCGCGGGGCATTAGTACAAGATACCTCTATCAAGCTCACGGACTCGTGCTCAAAATGCCAGTGAAGCTGGCAACGCTCGTTAGATCATAGATACCAGTTAACCAACTGAATTGGCTCTCGGGCGCACGCTTTCAGCGTGGAGCATGAGAAAATATATCAAGCTCACGGATTTGCCTCCAACAAACTGACATGGAATGGCCAAGTCACTTGCAAAGCCACTCAATATGGGAATGACAGACGTGGAACTTGGTACCAAGGCATGTCCGATATACAGATAGAGCTGATGGCACTCGTTCAAGCATAGATCGCATTAAGATAAACTGATCGGTCCTTCAGCGCTCCTCTCCAACGCGGCGTTTCAAATCATAATATCATACGCGCAGAATCTGCTTCCAACGTGCACAACACAGTAGTAGGTAGTCACTTGCAAATAATTTTCGGCCCAAGGCCGACAACAACACGATACGTAGATTCCCAAGAAGAGCTCAACCAGGGCTCACTCCTCATTTGCCTGTGGCTTGCCCAGCGTCCTCCTTAAGTGAAGCTCACGGAATCTGCTTTCAATATACCAACGGCACAGTCACTTGCGAATAACTTCCGCTTCAACACAGATAACAACACGATACGTATATCCCCAAGACCAACACAACCAGGGCTCACTTCTCATTTGCCCGTTGCCTGCCCATTGCCCCCAAAGCGGTGAAAGAAAGAAGTCAAAGCTCTGTGCCGGTACCTGTTTACGTACCTTCCAGCCGGCAACCTGTCGCGTCACCGTGCCCAGAGCAAAGCAAACGGTCTAGGCCACAAAACAAAAGCATTGACCCACAACAGCTGGTCCAAATTGTCTTGCCAGCCGTCTCAACGGACCAAAGTTCCTGTTGTTTCCCGTCCCATATTGTCACGTCATCCCTCCACAAGGCCAATGAGATTGTTCCCTCGAGGCACAAGGCTATCCACCGCGATTCTCTTGCTATCTACGACAGGGATCTTGCTCCCGTGTGACTCGATATTGTTTTGAGATCCCGTCTTTCTTGCTCAAGATATCTGCAGGTGATGGGACGAGTGACGGTCCCTTTCGCTCGTCCCATTGTTGACGAGACTCGCAAAGTACCGTGGAGTGATTAAATCCTTGTCTTCGAGCTTCTCAACCTACCAGAGGGCTGCTTTCTTGAGTTTGTATCTCCACAGGTACTTGCTCCTTCTCGCATATCACGACTTCTGGACATGTTGAGCAACGGGACGAGCAAGTTATTCGTCCCAAGCAATTCAAGATGTGAAGAGAACCCCGCAGAAGAATGTCCAGCCCGTCTTCCTCATCCTCGACGAACCAGAGTGTTCCGTTGCCGTAGAGATATTCCCACCGTGCCTTCGTGACCACAGTGAGCGAACCATTTGTGGGGCCCTGCCTATCTCCCAGCCGTCGTCCGGCCTTCTTTGCTTCCCCTTGGCTTGGCCCAAACCGTCCAGACCGCCCTGCCTTGCGACTGATTCCCTTTTCGGGCGGCTGGCAGAGCAGCTTTTAGTTTTGGGTGGACCCTTTTGGACAGCCTGCCACAGTTGCCCTGCCAATAAGCAGCCTCGTTCAGCTTGTGGTTGCACAAACAACGTCAGAATCAGCCTGCCTGGCCAACAAATCCTGCGCTCTTCGCCCTATCTTTTCGTCCCGTCTTCTGAGCCCCTGCCTCGTACGATTGTTTGCTTCCTTCGAGTACTTTCCTGTTGTCTTTCTCCACCGGGAATTTCTATTCAGGAAGACTGATTCTGTCACCTGGTGACCCCACCAATTCTCCCTCCCTCTCCCCTACTTAAACCCCTCCTCCTTCAACTTTCCCTTCTTCTCAAACTTTTCCCTCTTTCCTCATCTCTCGCCTCACTCATCTTCTTCTTCTTCTTCTTCTTCTTGTTCCTCACCATCATCGCTCACTTCGAGCTTCAAATCTTCAGGTAAGAACAGATACTAGCACGAGCAGACTCTACCCCGTGATGAAATGTGGCCGCACCGTTGTATGTGTCGCGGTGCCAATCTGAGCTTTGAATGCAAGAAACCCGCCACTGCCATCTGAATGAGAGAAACACCTCACCTAACCGGACATCTTTTGCGTTGTCAAGCAGTTTACTGACGTGTTCTTTCTCTCAGGATCAATCATCATCATCATCATCATCACTCATTCGGTCTTCAGCTTGCGACACACATCTTTCACTTCAACACATTTCAACTTCAAGGTGAGTCACATTGCACAGCGTGCTCGCTTAGTCCAACCCCATTCATCGCTGGCAATGATGACATCTCCACTGCCTTCTCGACTATGTCGCCTCGGTTTCGGCCTTGGTAAAATGAAGACCTGGGTGCCACCTTCTGAGCCAGCGGTGTTTGGGTTGACCGGTCCCTCCATTTTTGACAATGACAATGACAATTCAGTTGGGCTAAGTGATTCAGTCTTCACAGGTTTCTTGCTTCATCACCTCGACATCATCAACAACATCATCGGCGACTTCGACTTCACACATACACACGCACACATTCAGGTAGGTCCTACTCCTACTTAGCTTCATTCCTGCACGGCAGAACCCCCATGTGGCGATGATGACAACCCATCGGCTCCTTAATGTTGGCTGCGACGTTGCCCCGCAGTGGTACAAGACCATTTGCGGATGCCGAGCAGTCACGCTCTCAAATGCGACGCCATCTTGGGCAAGAGTGGGGATGGTACTGATGCCACGGGTTCTGTTCACTCTTCGTTTTCGAACTTGGTCTGTTTCGTGTTCGGTTTGGCTAACTTCCTTTGCGGTCATCATCTCAGGTCTTCATCACCATCAGCAACTTCAGCTTCACCACACATTCATTCAGGTAGGTCCTACTCCTACTTAGCTTCATTCCTTGTGCGCGGCAGAACCCTCATGTGGCGATGAAGACAACCCATCGGCTCCAGCAAGTTGACAGCCAAGTCACGCTCTCAAATGTGACACTGTCTCTGTGGGCACGAGAGTGGAGATAGCACTGATGTCACGGGTTCTTTTCAGTCTTCGTCTTCGGACTTTGATTCGTGTGTTCGGTTTGGCTAACTTCTTTTGCGGTCATCATCTCAGGTCTTCATCATCATCGGTCTTCGGTCTTCGGCATTCATCTTCTCTCTTTCTTGCATCAAGTAGGTGCACCTACTTAGCCGAGCCTTGGGATGTGGGATCAGTATCAGGACCACGGCGTGCACGCCAGGTGGCTGTACTAGACAATGACAATAACAACAAGACCCTCCGTGTCCGAGTCTGGGGTGACCAAGGAGGATGGGCCTTGGCTAACTTGGAGTGGTGGTGCATGCAGGTCTTCATCGTCATCGGTGGTCTTCATCTTCTTCGCGACAACTTCTCTGCCGACACTTCATTCTTTCAAGGTGAGTGCGTCCACTTAGTCAAGCCGAGGGATGTGGGAAAAAGAATAGGACCACAGAGTGCGCATTGCTCAGGGTGGCTGTTCTGGTGAAAGTGATGACAATGACACAAGTCCCGCTGGTCCGAGTCTGGGGGAATCCTGAGGAAGCTGGGCCTTGGCTAACTTTTTCAGTCTTCATTGCAGGTCTTCATTGTCTTCTTCGCTCGACACATGCCAGAGACATTCCATCATCAGGTGAGTTCATTGCACAACGAATTCACTCAGTTCAGCCGGGTCGGTGTCATGACGGTCAGGCGCCGCATTCGAGTGCCTGTGGTCCTTGGGGCTAGCCACCTCAGGGAAAGCGGCCATTCTCAGGGGGGTCATGCCAGCCTCTCTGGGGACGTTTGCGGTATAAAGCCCTGGTCGCTTCCCGGCCTGGCGCCGCGCAGGACCCAATCCGGGCACCCTGCGGGCATCTCTCATTGGGACACCATGATCAGATTGGGCTGACACTTTCAGGCTTTGACACAGGTTTTCGACTTCGACTTCACACATCGGTGTGGGCAGCTTTCGTGCGACTGGGGGCTGCGGGGGGGCTGTCCGGGACTTTGTCCTGGGCACCTCCCCGCGGTTCTCCTCGCTGCGACTTGTCTGGCCTTCAACAACATGAACTTCAAATGTGAGTAGACCCGCCACCTACTCACTTAGCCCTGCCAGCCTTCTCTCCTTGCATGCCAAAGCTTGGAGGTTGTCTGGTGTCTGTGCCTGTTCCGAGGAGTGATGACCCTTGGTTCAGGAGAACTGTTGAAGATTGACCTTCGGGATTGATGCCCCCGTTGCTTCACACAGTCGACATTCATCATTCGAGACGTAGTGAACCTTGTTTTATGGATTGGGCTAACATTATTTTTGTGGCGGTCAGGTTGTCCTCGCTGCGATCAATGCGAACTTCCAGTTTGCAGAGTTCAACGACACAGCGACAAAGACATCAGTCGCCCGCGCCTGCGATCCAACGTGTAAGTGTTTCTCACTCTTCTGTTTTGCCTTTCTTGCCGATGATGAGAACGAGTGGCCACATACCATTTTGGTCCCTGTGGCGTATCTGAAACTAGCGGGATGCTGTGCATAAGCCAGCTTTTCCACGCTGATGGACGAAACCACTCTACCGTAGATAGAGCGAGGTTGGATTTCACTCTAACTCTGAGGCTCCTGTCATTGACACCAGTCTTTGGCTCTTTGAACATCTCACGAGCATTGCTAACCATTTCCATCTTGATGGTCGCAGGCGGCCACTGCCGACACAGACAATTCAAGCTTCGTCAGTTTGGTCGGACATCAGCTGTGTAAGTGTTTCTTGCTCTCCTCGTTTGTGTTTGCCGATGATGAGAACGAGTGGCCACTATGATCTTTGTGCTGGTGCCGTGTCTGAAATCAACAGGGTGCTGTAAACTGGCGGTGGTGCTTTGGAAAAGGAGATTCGGCATCTGCGCTCAGCATTTCCTCGGTGATGGACCAAATCACTCTACCGTACGTAGATGGTGTGGGGTCGGATCTTCTCACTCTAACTCTGAGGCACCTTTCATTGACATCAGTCAACTCTTTGACCATTTCACTTGAGCATTGCTAACCATCTTCGTGATGCTCGCAGGTGGCCACTGCCAACGAAGCCATTCTTTGCAACACCAGAACGTCTTTGCAAACTTCGGCGTAAGTGTTCTTCTCCTGTTTTCCTTTTCATCGCCGATGATGAGAACGAGTGGCCATCATACGATTTTTCGTCCCTGTGGCATGCACATGTCTGAAATTAACTGGGATGCTGTAAACTGGCGGTGGTGCTTTGGAAAAGGGGATTCGGCATCTGCGCTCAGCATTTCCTCGTTGATGCACAAAATCACTCTGTCGTAGATAGCGCGGGGTTGGATCATTTCACTCAAAAACTCTGAGGCTCTTTTCATTGACATCTGTCTTTGACACTTTGGGTCTTTGACCATCTCACTTGGGCATTGCTGACCATTTCTGTAGCAGGTATTATGATGGTCACAGACTTCCACTGCGGACAAACTTCAGCGTAAGCATTTCTTCCTGTCTTGGTTTGCCTTGCTTCGCCGATGATGAGAACGAGTGGCCAGCATACAATCTTTGTATGTGTGGCGCATCTGAAATCAACAGGGTGCTGTAAACTGGCGTGGTGCTTTGGAAAAGGGGATTCGGCATCTGCGCTCAGCATTTCCTCGCTGATGGACACACCACCCTCTCGTAGATAGCGTGGGGTCGGTCATTTCACTCTAACTCTGAGGCGCCTTCGTTGACATCAGTCCTTGACTCTTTGAGCATCTCGCTTGAGCATTGCTAACCATCCGTGTTCATCATCGTGCTCACAGACTTCCACTGCCAACACAGGCTTTTCAGGCTCAAATCGTCAGTCTGGTCAGAGATCATCAACCTCCGCAACCTCCCCTGGTCGGCACGCCAAGCAGTACGCTCGCGAGAGAGATTGCCGCAGCCCCTCGCAGAGTAAGTCTCAGTCTTTGCTCGACAGCTTGCCTGGAAACATGCTAACAGGCTTTTAGTGTTTGCACCTGGCTCAGAGCCGCGCTCCCCTCAGGCTTCTTACAACTTTCCGCCTTTGCAACTTTGCACAGCACTCCAGTCGAACATCAGCACGGACAGTGAAGTCAACACTCCCTTCAGCAGCCAGCCCGTCAACTTCACGGCGACCATCGAGGGTACATGACCTCACAAATCCACTTCCTCCTGAAGATCCAACATCTCCAGGGGCATATGCACTGATACCGACATGACGGCGGCGGTCACCAGTTGGTCAGGTGCCGTCAAGCCGCGAGATCCAACATCTCAAGAACGACCCCCCGCAAAAAACCGATCCCATCAGACATTCAGTTACTACCGCGGCGGTCACCGTTCGACCGAGGTGCCGCTTTCTGGGGATTGTGCACACTAGGGGCATACATCAGTTCCAAGAGATTCAAAATCTCAAACACCCAGTTCCTTCCCACAATGGTCACCATCAAGGTGCCGTCGTCCTGTTTTGAGTAGTGTAGATAGATATATAGCTGCGGGAGGGCTGTCCGGGCCAGCGGCCTGGGCACCTTCCCGCGGTGACCTGCAAAGGAAGCCTAGTTCCAGTTCATGGAGTGTTGTTATCGCGTGGTTCCCTACGGTCTGCCGGGGAGTCGACGGTAACAGAACACGAACCACCTCAGCCCCGTGCCAGCAAAGGCTCTGCCTCTGACGGGCGGCATCTGAGAAGATCCTGTAGGCGCTAGGGAGTACCCTATAAGCGCCGAAGGATGGCCCCCGGTGGGATCTGCTTGAAAGTTCCGCTTGGTCTTTGTCTTGGAGCTGGAAACATCGCTTCGGCGAGACTATCCAAGCGAAGCCAGCATCAACGGAAGTGGAACTTTCAATTTGAGGACTAAAGAGTTCATGAGGGTGTGTGTCTGTTAGAGATAACTAGCGGTATGTTAGAGACAACCAGCGGTATGTTAGAGACAACCAGCGGTATGTCAGAGATAACCAGCGGTATGTCGGCTTCTCTTCTATGTTGTGTTTCCCAATACTAAGTTGCTTCTATGATGATCACTTTGTTCTACACCCAGCTTTGAGGGGGACAAGCAGACGCTTGGTATCCCGACTGAAATCAAAATACTACTGGAGATGTTCTGATATTAAGCAACATCTTTGCGCTTCCCAAGATCAGCTTATGTCTGGGAAAAGCCTTTGCTAATACCTGAATTGGATGATTAGGTACAACGGACTCTGTGTTTAACGCAATAAATGCTCAACGACTCTGGTAAGTCAGCTTCCCCTTGTACTTGTCTCCGAGTTCCGCTTGGTTCATGATGATCAAATCTTGTGACTTTTACCCTTGTCTTGAGGTCTCCCGTGCGAGTCCCGATGAAGACAAACGACCATCTGACATCGAGCAACACTCTCAACACTTGTCAAGTTCACACTTAGGTATTCTTGGAACGTTGCTAACGGTGCCCAATGCAGGCTCTTCTCTCTCCGGGAGTCCGTTGCAGTCTTGCAGATTATGGCCAACAGCATCAGCACCTCAGGTAAGCCATACACCCATCTTCCCGCCTGGCCAATGATGACAATCCAAACTTCCTTCTCCTTCCTTCGAGAGTGCAAAGCTTTCACAGTCGAGGACTGTCACGGCTCTATGAGACCAAAAAAGCGTACTGAGGCCAACTGAATCCATTCAACACTTGTCGGCATTTCTTGTTTTTGGCTCTTTGCTGACATGCTCATCGCAGGTTTCCGGTCTCTTCTCTCCATAGCTCGCTGCAAACGAATCATGGCGAGAATGTTCAGTAAGTCATACAGCCCTTTTGCTTCTTCCAGCCTGGCCAATAATGACAAAACAATCTGCCTTATTCGTCCTTTCGAGAGTGCAAAGACTTCACAGTCCACGACTGTTACGGCTCTAGGAGACTAAACAATACTAAATGCACTGAAGCCACTAGAATTCCTTCAACACTTGTCGGCATTTCTTGTCATTGGCTCTTTGCTGACATGTCATCGCAGGTTCTCGGTCTCACCTCTCAAGGTCTTGCTGCAATTCATGCTCAGAGACTTGAGTAAGTCATACACTCCTTTTGCTTCTCCCACTTCCCGCCTGTATATGATGACAAACAAATTCGACCTTCTTTCGAGAGTGCAAAGCTTCCACAGTCGAGGACTGTCACGGCTCCATGAGACGAAAAACGCACTGAGGCCACCAGCACATTTTTCCAGCAATTGTCAAATTCTCATGCCTTGGGGGGTTTGCTAACGGTCCAGAACACACTGCAGTTCCCTCCCTTCCACCTGACCGCAGCTCAACCACTTGGTAAGTCTCTCACTTGTCCTTCACTTCTACCCAACTGCTTTCATGATGATCTCCCAAAATATTCATGTACATTTGCTTCTGAGAGTGCAACACCGAGACTCCTTCATGACGCAAAAAAACCATGCCACAGGCCTGAAGCCAAGCAACAATATCCGCACTTGCATTTGAGTCTACGATCTTGACGGGAAGCTGACCGCCCTTGATCTTTTAGGCACTTGCCCCTCTTCTTCCATCAACCAAGAAAGTCCGCGCCTTGGTAAGTCAGCCACCCCTCTCTCACTTCCACCACACCCCACGCTTGGATGATGAAACAAAACTATGCCCATGTTCATGTTCTGAGAACCAAACACTTTCGCCTGCTCAATGACAGAGAAAAAAAGTCCCATGCCAGGATTCTGAAACCAAGCAACTTTGTCTGCACTTGCAATCACTTCGGTATCAGTTGTCTTCGATCTCGGCTAACAGCAAAGACTTTGCAGGCACTCGCTGCCGGTTCTTCTCCCAGCAGACCAGACTTCGACCGAGCAACTTTGGTAAGTCAAGCTTCTTTCACTTCTTCCTCGCTTCCAACTTCTTTCACTTGGTTATGATGATCAACAAGTACTCGAAAGGGTGCGACGGTATCTGTTCTTAGAGAATAACTCCTCAGTGATGACGATTATGGTTAATCTGAACCACCCTCATTTACTTTCACGCACTTGCACTTGAGTTCACCGTCTTTGACACGAAGCTAACCGGTTGGCATCTGAGTCTCAGCAGGTATCACGACCTCTTTCGCGACGTCAAAGAGCGCAGGATGACTCGACATTCGACACTTGTCGGCACTTCTCCATCGCGATGGACTCCGTCGCTGCTCCCCAACGCCCTCCTTCAACCAGGGCACAGCCAAAACCACGACAAGAACTCGGTCAGTCAAGCCTGAAGCCGTCCTCAACACCAGTGACAAGCACCTGCAACGCAAAGCCTGGCATGAACATGATGAATCCACAAAAGCTAGGGAATCCTGATCTGAGGGGGTGATTCCCCAATGCAGATGCCTGTGTTCTGATACCGCAGCTAGCAACTTCCACTTGTTCCACACTTTCGCTTTCTGTTCGTTACCTCTGCTAACCACTTGGCTCCTCTGCCTTTGTGCTGACAGTTATCCCACTTTTCAACCGCGCGAACAGAAAGTCAACAATGTTACCGCTACACAATGCCCGATTTTGGAAGACGAGGCGGTAAAGGCAACAAACGGCGAAGCAACGCCTGGAATCGCACCTCAGTCAAAGACAAAAAAGGTGAGGCAACTGCCTTATCCCGTTGCAAACACAAGAACAACAACTTCCATGATGAAAACATCTTCAAGTGAAGGCCGAAAACAAAAACATACTTAGCCATGAGGAAAAAAAGACTCGTACTCATTCCACCTGACTGGAAGCACCAAGCGGCACTCTCTAATGCAAACACTTGTCTTTGAAAAATCTTCGCTAACCTGCCGCACTCGCAGAAAGCTCCGGAAGGGGCCAGAGGCACCACATAGTGGGAAGTATCCCCGGCCTTTTAGTCTTTCATGCACTTGCAGCTTCAAAAGATGGGCAACGAGCCCTTCGTTGAAAGGTACGTCGTTCGAATCTGCCAGTTCCCTTCGTTAGCTCTGCTCCTTTCCATGATGACAAAAGTCTTGACTTTCCAAAGAGCCTTTCCCTTCTGTGGTCGGTTCAATGATGAAACAAAATACCTACGAGCTTTATTATGATTCTGGATCATTTATCTCGTTTGCTTGAAAACGCAAAGCTTCTCCCTGAGATCATAGTTGCTAATCATCTTGTCATGCAGGCAACCACTTACCATCTCAACCATGAGAGCCCTCTTTGATCCCGTTTGCAAGGTAAGCCGTTCGTGTATCTGCCGCTTTCCTTCGCGTTAGCTCTGCTCCCTGCCATGATGACCCCAGTCAAAGCTCCTACACTTACAAAGAGAAAGTCACTTTGTGACGGGCTCGATGAAGACACAGAGTTCTGATTTGGATGGGGACACTCACCGCGCGTATATAACCGGGCACTTCCTCTGGAAAGCATTGCTAACCACCAAGCTTGACAGCAGCATCGCCTTAACCCCTTCCATGGAGGCTCACAGACTTCCATCGCAACAGCATGGTAAGTCGGTTCTTCTTCTGCCTCTTCCGTTTCATCAGCTCCCCCTTCCATGATGACCCCAAACCTTGGACAAACATGTCAAAGAGCCTTCACTTTGTGAGCAGCTCAATGACGACACAAAATTGCTTAAATCTGACACAAACACTCACCATGCTTATAACCACCACTCCATCCTCAAGACATCAGCGCTAACCATCTGCCAACCAACCTCTAGCTTTCCGTGCGCGCCGCCGCCCCTGCCGATACCCCGGCTGAGCTTGCCCCTGCTTCCGAGAGCACCGAGGAGACCACCGTCGAGGCCGAGGCCCCTGCCGATACCCCGGCTGAGCTTGCCCCTGCTTCCGAGACCACCGAGGAGACTACCGTCAAGACCGCCTCGTACATCGCTGTGCTCATCGACTTTGCTCCGACCGGTCTCGACTTCCCTCCGAATCGCGCCCGAAGACGGCACCCCTACTCCCTCCTTCGGGCTAGTAGGCGCATGAGTGCCGGTTTGGAGTCCACATACAAAACTCTCCATCACCACATCACACTTCAACCTGTGGTGTAGCCGCCCAGCCTGCGAGCTTAAGGCCCCGTGGCTTCTCTCCCCATCAACTGGGATAGGGTAAGCGGGCAGCGACCGCAGGCTGAGCCGGGCTGGGCCGCCCACCGACCGAAGTCGTCCTTCTCCTCTGGATCTCTCTGGTGCCGAGTCCGTTGCAGCCGCGCCCGCATCTCCCTGAACCGGCAAAAGCCCAGGGCGCGCTCCGCGGCAGGGTCGTTTCTTCATCAGATATCGCCACCCAAAGACTCGGCAACAACACGCGCCGCGACCACAGCAAAGCCCCGTGCTTCTTATCTGCTTCCTGGCAAGGCTCGCCCAGCAGCAAAGCCAGCCCCGAAGCCAGAGCCTACGAAGGCCGAACCAGCGAAACCGTTGGTCAAGGCAGAAGCTGCAAAGCCATCTGCCGCACTGTCTGCGTCCAAATCTAAGGACCAGGTCAGTCATCTCTTCCTGAAACTTGCTGCTGCCAATACTTTGGCTGTCGTCTGACCTTGTACTAACCTGCTGCTTGTTACAGACGAAGACCTTGGCCTGACAGGTGTTGGCACTCCCAAAATCGTCACCTGGATCCGTCGTGGCATTGAGAGCAATGGGGAGGCATTGACTCAGTCTAACTTCTGCAAATCCAAGAGCAAGAAAAAGAGAGAGGAACAAGGAAACAAGCCTATTACTGTGGCCACATCGAGGACTTGGGATAAATGGATCACCTGGCAGGGAGGCAAGATGGAAGGACACATACCTTTTGCTGAAAGGGGACAATCCACTGCCAACAATGGTCGGCCGCCAAGGTCAGGCCGAAGAAGGCGAAGAACGAGAGGAAGAGGACGATGGTGAGAGAGGCCAGCCTGGCATCTACTCAGGAGCCGGGTGCGGCGCCCTCGGCGGTACCGGCCTGAACGTCGGCTGCATTCCCTCCACCTGCAAAAGTTCGGACGACAGTTTCAAATCGTTGCCCAGGTGACCATCTCAACAACTCGCATCTCTACCACCATATCCTCCACGACTCGAAACACCACGGTATCGAGGTAGGCGATGTCAAGCTCAACCACCACGGGCCACCAGTGCAAACACCCAGCCCGCCATGTCACCTGTTCAATCTCAACCGGTCGAGAGTACGATTTCACTTCTGAACTCCCAACTGACGGCCGTATCTGGCTTGCCAGAGCCAAAGGTGTCGAGCCCAACGTGACCAGCCATTCGGCTTTGCCAGTCATTGATTCCAAGGGCAACCAACACGAACTTGATGTCAAGACATTCATGGATGTGCATTGCTGGCGAAGAAGACATGGCAGGAACGGCAATGACAATGGAGCATGTTTGTGGATGTACTCACAGTTCTTGAGGGCACTGGGTAAGGCCAATGCACCAAAACATCAGGAGGGACTTCCCTGCCCAGATACCCGTCACCATCGGGTCCAGCTCCGTCTCTGCTGGGCTCAAGCTCATGGAATGCGGCAGTGGACTATCCGCAGGAGCGGCGTGGGCCGCCTTTCTGCCCCGGCATGAACATGTACCAGCAACAAGTAAAGAATCCCCTTCCATTGCCGGGGTAGAAGGGCAGCCGGGAACAACAAAGTCAGCAAGCCTCGAAAAAGCGACCTGCCGGAGATGCCCTTGGGAATCCAAAGGACTGGAGAAGATGCGGGCCAAGCTGGAGGCCAAGTTGTCGAAAGAACAAGAAAACAAAAAAGAACACCAAAAAAACACAAAAAAAAAAGAACAAAAAAAAAGACAAAACCAATAAACTAAAAAAGGAAAAGATAAAAAAGAAAAAGAAAAGAAAAAAAAAAAAACACTGCTCTCACCACCGCGCTCCATGACTTTGCTATGGGCAGCGAAGCCTTTTGTTTCATGAGGAATATGCTGCCCTGCCCAGCAGCAGCACCCACAGCACCCACAACAGCACCCATACGGCAAGCAACCATCGCACAATTGACAGTCGGACTGTCGGTTCGCTCTTGTTGACCTCCTCCCACAGACATCTTTCTTCACACCGCGAGTCCAAGCGACCATCGACCTCTTGGCCCATATAAGACAACATCATCAGGAGGAAAAGATCGTCAGGACCGCCGAGTCCCTCAAGATTCTAGACGTTATCCACGAGGCTATCACCAGAAACAGCGGGGCGGGAGACTGAGTACCCGAACCACCATATTCAGATCCCCGAGAGGCAAGAGGTAGTTCAAGGTGGTTTTGGGGGTGCGGCCGTGCCAAGCGCCCCGTCAAGCCCGTCCACCCCAAGGACCTCGTCTACAACGACACCAAGCGCAAGAAGAAAGCTGATCCACCAACATGGTCCATTGCCATTGCCTTTCTGACACCAGATCTCCAGTTTCACCCAGGGGCACGCCGCGGCGGATAGACCCAACTGGAAGAACAAGAAGAACCGACCGTGGCGGCGGCGGCGGTGGTGGTGGTGGTGATCGCAACGGGGATGAGGTGCCGGATCATCTGAGGGGGGGATAAGTGCACTTTTAGGCATGATTGAGATCTGCCCGTTCGTCGACTCAACCTCTTGATCCAACTCTTCAACCTCGGTGAGCCGGTGAGGCCAACCTCGTCGTAGGCCAAGGCAGCTCTTCGACTCTTTGGTTCGTAAAGCAACAGGAATAGGAGTGTTCGATAGCAACCAAGGGTCGATCTCTCTAGCTCCGCCCCTCTGGCGTTGAAGAAGAAAGGAATCACTGTGCAATCCGCTTTATAAGCCTTAGCCCTGCTCTCGGGCAGGCCCACGACCTTCCAAACGACCCTCTCTTTTTGATCCCTTCTCCCTTCAACTCAACCCTCCTCCTCCTTTGGGAGCTTGGGCATACCGCACCAGACCACCGAGCCCGCGGTCGACACCAGCGAGTGGCCTCTTCTCTTGAAGAACTACAGCAATCCCCTCGTCCGCACCGGCCACTTCACCCCCATCCTCGCCGGTGGCGTCTCTGGCCCGTTCGAGGAATGAGACCTCTTCCTCCAGAAGGTTGAAGTCCTCGTTATGGACTCCCGTCAAGCCGAGGCCTGCCATGGAATCCATGGGATCCATCATCGCAGGGGTCTCGCTAACCAAGCGAGTGGCGGCGTCGACGACGATTCCTCTCCCTCCAAGCGCGACATCAAATCCTACGTCTCCTCCGGTGTCATCAACCTGGTAAGCCTCGCCCTTCTTTGCTAAAGATCAATTTCACAATCTGAGCGCGTGCTAACTCCTACCAGGACAAGCCTTCCAACCCCTCCAAGCACAAAGGCACCTCCTAAAGCGAGCGGTATTGGACTGTCCGCGTTCGGTTTATTCTTACGACCTGCTCGAATTGTCGCATCGCCCATCGACGTACTTAATAATCGCGTCCTTTTCTTCGTTACATCTTTCTCTTTGTTCTGGCAAAGCTGTAAAAGGCGATTTAAACGTGCGCAGGTTTTCTTGAACGTCTCGGGGTGTTTTCTTCTTGCGCGACCGTCATTCGGGGGAACTCGTCTCTTTCCCTAGCAGCTGCAGTCGTGCGTCCGATCGACCTGCGTGTGGCCCTGGCTTTTGAAGATTAATATCGGTAACCAGCCACGTTGCTGAACAGTCAACTTGATCAAGCGGAAGTGAAGGTGCTGTGAGGTCAAGGTGAAGGTCCTGCCAACCTGGATTCTGGATTCTCGCCCCGCGGTCTAGAAGTGCCCAGCGTAAAAGTGAGGCGGACCTCAAAGTTCGGACGACGTGCGGGTCCAGGTGACGCGATTTTGGGAGTGTCAACACCTGCCAAGTACTTTCCGGGAGTCATTCAGTACTGGTTTTTCCTCTTGGGCCGGGCACATACACCCACTACAACAAGACACCAAACACTCACAAGGCTGGGCGTCCTATACGTCGTAGATTCCGTAACCCGCAAATGGTTGGATCAGGCAAGGGCCCTTGGACAGCCCGTCACCCCTCGCGGGTGCCCAGGATGGCACCTATGCTGCCTGTGTCCATAGAGTGACTGAACTACCATGTTGCTCTGGAGCTACACTGGATAAGAGGACATGCCGTTCGGTGTTGGAGAGTAATGCCCATGTTCATGAACACCATCATCTCTTCTGCGGTTCTGCCCCCGAGGAGCAAAGGGTACGCAGACACAACAGCCTCTTCAACGGAACCACCGACATCCATATTACCCCCAACATCATAAATCTGAGTCTCCGACTCCGACAAAAACTGCACCATCTGCATCGCAGCAAACCTCGCAGCGCCTTCCGATCTGTTCGCGACAATGTTCGAGCTGGGCCACCCCGTCATGACGGCACATCGAGACTTTCTGGCCAAGACACCCATTCATCTCGCTGTGGCGCTCATTGCCTCAGTCGCGCCAGTTGCGCCTATTGGGTCACGACGCGGCTCAGGGATCTGCCACGGCTTTGAAGACGAGGTCGAGAAGTACGCCGAGCTGGCCAGAGCGAAAGGCGTCGAGCCCAACGTGACCAACCACGTTTCACACCCACCGCCGTAACCGCCACCCAAATGCCCACCACTTCCTACCTACACTTCATCAACACCAAGCTGTCAGTCGGTGATCTGGTCCCCTCACGGTAGCCTTAGGCAGCATATCGGGCCTTCAGGTCGCACGGGTATTTAAACCCCTTGCGGCAGATGAAACACCACGGTCCGCGACCATCCTCCTTAACCTTCCGAATGTGACGAGGGGAAGCCATATGGTCTCGCAAAGCAGTGCTGTTGGGCAAGTCTTTGGGGCAGATGAGGCAGTAATAGAGCTTATTCTCGGCGCTCATTGCCTCCCGCCCACCCCAAGGACCTCGTTTACGACACCAAGCGCAAGAAGAAGCTTATCCCCGAACTCCGTTTGTACGAAGAGGTGGCGTAGCGGTGGAGGAAGGAGCCTAGAATACAACAGATGGATGAGGGCCGCATGGCTCGAGTGATGGGGCCTCGCTGAGCTCCGCAAGCAGAGATACTACGAGTTCAACGAGCCGTCCAGTATGCCCCCCCAAGGTACTCGGAAGGGGAGGCGCTGCTTGCTATGTGTCCGGCACGTTCCCGGGACCAAGCCGACAACAACACCTCTCGACTCCCAGCACAAAACGGCCCAATTGACCTGTTCAGGATCAATGTGACCGACTCATTGGCTAAGCCGGTTTCCAATTTGGTTGTGCAGTTGAACAGTGCTGGAGGCAGGAATCATCCGCCTGGATGAAAGCCATGAGGGGCATGAGGCTGAGCGACTTTCACCACTATTGGGCCAGTTCGACCAATGTGTTCGGCGCCCTTACGGCTCTTTGGCACGGTAGAGCTTTCCGTCTCAGCTTGGGCAAGTCCATGACGGAGGAAGAGAAGATGGCAGCCGTCTTCCAAGCTCAGACCGAGAATTTCACCGCGAGGGGCCGCCTTTCTACTCCGGCATGAACATGTACTAGCAACAAGTAAAGCCCCCTTCCATTGCCGGTGGGTGTCAAGGCTCGCGAGCTGGAGAAGACTCGGGCCAAGTTTGAGGGCAATGGATACCTGAGTCTGTCAATGGTAAGTAAGTATTTCCCCTGTCCATCAGTTACACATACCTCTCCCATCAGCCCTACCTAAGCACCACACACGCACCCCTTATACACATCCGTCCGGCAAGCCCAGTCTTTCCGGTCTCGAGTCCACGACCGGGAGGGCTGTAGGCATACCCTAGATCGCACAGAACCCCAATTGCCGAAGAGTAATGTATCCAACGACAACACCCATGCAGAGATCTGTGTCCAAAAACATCGGCGATCAAGTTTCCTTCGTCGTATGGAATAGCAGTTCTTACATTTCCCCATTATATTTCCCCCATTCTCCATTCATCACTTGATATCTCACCCTGGCTGGTGAGAGTTCTGGGAGTGCACCTCTTACACATTCGTCCGGCAAGCCCAGTCTTTCCGGTCTCGAGTCCACGACCGGGAGGGCTGTAGGACCCTAGATCGCGGGAAAATCCCACATGCCGAAGAATAATGTGTCGTGACTCCAGCGATGCAGAGATCTGTAGAATATACTTCGGCGATCAAGTTTCCTTCGTCGTATGGAATAGCAGTTCTTACATCTCCCCATTCTATCCCCTTTTTATCATTCCTCTCCTGGCTGTTGAGGATCTGGAGGAACATACAGCACTTGCTTCCATGATGAAAAACAAAGATACACGAACAGTGAAACAACCACTCGCTCACAAGGCGAGGAGGGGGTTCATGAACACCATACTGAAAAGAATCTGACATGAAGCAAGTGCTTGGATTGATGCGAATGACCAACACATCCACTTGGAAGAGCAGATGCTAACACTTGATTGCAACGCAACAGCGGACGACTGCCCAATGCCAAACGACAACCACCCGATGATGGAAGTGCAGCAACCACCCCCGATGGACTCGACAGTCCCGACCGAGACGGCGATGCAGTCAGTTGGGCCATCACAACTGCATCGGCCGACCTTCGATTCACCAATTCTCTTCTTTCCCAACGTCGTCGCTTCGCTCACCGTCTGCGACAAACCTCTCACGATTCTTTACCATTTCATCAGCGCACCGTTAGGGGTGATGCTCAAGCCCGAGAGCAAGAAGCCTTCCGGCTCCGACAAGACCAAGGGTGACGAGCTGAAAAGGGAAAGGCGATGACAGAAAAAGGGCATGTTTATGTAGTAGTAACGGAAGAGGAGAAACGGAAACCAGGGCAGCCTAGAAATACTGGAGAGGAGTGCCGGTGAAGGGAAGCCAACAAATGTTCAGATTGAGCCGTGCAACAATGCCAATAGTATCACATCAACAACAAGAAAAAGTGAGCAAAACCAACAAGGCATTAGTAGTTTCCCAGTAGCGGTGTTTGAGGTCAGACGGTACCAGTAAGTTGACTTTCGTTCAAACATCAAGTGTTCCCGACGACCGAACAGCCCCGGTGCATTTCATGATGAGCACCTTATATATGACTACTTCTGAGTTCCTTCGGGACAATCAAGGCAAATATTGCTTAAATCTGATAGAAACGGCATCACCACTTGGCTGTAGCACTTCCTCTCTTTTGGAAGAACACTGCTAACAGAGAATACTTTCTCCCAGTAGGCTTCTCGATCACCACTCCGGCCCTTGGTCCTGGCTACTGTCTTCAGCCAACACCGTAGCTTGGTAAGCAGAGAAACTTCCCGCTAGAATAGAGACTTGCTCCATGATGAATACCACTGCAAAGCACCTGTAAACCGAAAGGTTGATGATGACAGGCAACAATAAACCAACTAAGAACGCTCTGAAAGCAACACCGAGTCTGCATGTCCTTGTAGATCACCATTTCCTTGAGGAGTACGGATGCTAACCACATGTACCCGTGTTCAAAGCAGAACTTGCGAGCGGATGTAGGCCACTGGAACAGTAGATGTAAGAAAGAACCAACACCGTAGCTTGGTAAGCAGAAAACCGCCCATAGAATAGCGACTTGCTTCATGATGGACACCTACGCACCAGTTCGGAGACCAAGGTCGATGAGAGGCACAAAAAACGACTAAGAACAATCTGAAAGCAAAACACTTGTCAACACTCTTTTGGAGTTTGCCGTTTCCTTCGCGAGTACGGATGCTAACCATGTTAACCACGCTTGAAGCAGGATTCCACGCCTGTGTAGGCGGCTGGAACACTTGATCCAAGCTTGGAGCCTTACCCATGAAGCCCGTGACATCAAGTTGGACAGGGCTGCGGCATTGTGGAAGAATATATGAGAATCAGGCTGGTTGGACAAGGAAGAGAGGGAGGCGGCATCGTGGAATATTCAGGGTGGAGACAAGGCTGCGGCAACATTATGGCATACGCAACCAGGGAAGGCTAGTTGGACAAGGAAAGCAAGATAGCTCAGGTAGATAAGTCAACAATGGGAAACGCTGTGAGGCAGACTGAGAAGGTCGTCAACTTGATGCTGGATGGACAGGAGAGTGGAAGCTTCGTCTGATGGAATGAAGATATCACTCGCGTTTGAACGTGCTATGTGATCTTGGTGAATGTGTGTGTGTGGTGGTTTTCAAGGGAAGTGAACGGTACTTAAGTTTTGAAGAATTTATAGGAACGATGAAGAAAAACTGCGAAATGCCGTGATGGAGGAGGTGGAGGTGGAGATGGCATCATGGCTTGGGGTTTGCGGTTGTTCGGTGCTGAACTTCATCGTCGTTGGGATTTCAGCACTGGTGTGCTGTCTGGCTGGGCTGGGCCATTGGCGGTCAAGTATCCTGCTGAATTGGTCGATGATACAAAAGTATAGGTCGGAAGAGTGAGGGATGGAACAGTGGATGTTGGTTGGTATGGAAGTTTGGAGGTTCAATTCCGTGAGGTTGTTCAAACGAAGTTGAATCTCCAAAGTTGGAATTGGAAATGCAGTTGGTGGTTGCACCCACTGGAACCTCGGTTGGTGACGAGAGGGCGTTCAATTAACAGTTAGTTGCGTTTTTGTTATTCTACTATCCGATCTTCATGTGTAAGCGGCAGCAACCTGTTAGCGCACCAACCTTATCTTAACTGCCCTTCCTGTCCGTGCACCAGCGCCTCCTGTGCCTGCCGAGCCCTGGCGTGCCGCGCCCCTTTCCTGTCCGTCTCGCCCGTCTTGTCATTTCCGTCATGTACATTTCTCTGACTCCCGTCGGTCGCACTCGCCGGCCGTTCTCCGTCACCCACCACAGCGGACAGAGTGAGCGGCAAGTTCCATTCTTGGAAGCACAGATCACACCCTCATCGCGACTGCACAACCACCACGAAGGAGGCAGTGCTAAGTGCTGACATTGGAAGGAGTGAAGATCGCGCCAATCATTCTCCTGTAGATCATGGATTGGGTGGTCAGGACTTTTTGTGGAATTTGGGGGCAAGCAAAGGCTTGCAAAGCAAGAGCCACCCAATAATTTTTAGCGAGCAAGAAGAGGCCAATTGATTTGATTCGACACATCGTTCGCAAAAAAAGTTGAACACAAAGTTGAAGCATGAAACTTGACCCGCTGTTTCGGGAGTTGGCATCCGGACGTCATTTTGGTTTGGGAGCAAAACATTCAGTTGCACTGCACGTTGACAAGCTTCCGGTCCGTCATAGTGCTTCAAGTGGACATTCGACGCAAGTTTCAAACGGGTGGCACTGCGCTTGCACTGCCGATAGTTGAGATTTGAGATTTTGAGTTGAGCGACAGAATGATCAAGATATCGGGCGCTTGTGTTGGTGTAACAACTTGCGGCGGGCGGTTTGTGTGTCGCCTGAAGCTCAATTTCAAGATGCATGCACCATTTGGGGGGATCATCTTCGAGTTTGCGATTGCTCTCAGGACTCGGGAGTTCATGTCAAAGTCGCATTCAGGTCATCCATTTTCAATGTCAAAAAATAGCAGACAAGCAAAATCAACATGCACAGATTGAAGAACGATTCAATATCAAGCGCATGCACCATCATCGAACTCGACGTCGTCGTGTATCATCGTCACCGACTTCACGTTTCCAGAACATCGAATTGAATTCGAGGTGGGAACAAAAAGTTGGCCAAAGAGTGCTGCCAAGCTGCCAAGATTTCCAAGACAGCCGCCCATGCCCCCAATGCCTGCGAGCCTGCATTACCCCTGATGCGCCAAGCCGGCTCCACTGCGACCAAGCTCACACCAAGCAAAGCGGGACCCGCAAACCCGCTCCAAACCCGCAAGCCCGCTGAGCCGAGAAGAAAGGTCTCGTCGATCAATCAAGCTTTCTTTGCCAAATCCAAGCTTTGCTTGTTGACGACAAGACGGGAAGAAGGCTTGTCGATCGCGGAATTTAGGGACTTGGATCTCTTGGAAAACTAAACGAGGCGCATTGGCGATGGTGGCACTCGGCTCGGTTGCATGTTTTCATCGAATCAGCTCTCGATGGGAAATACGAACAGAGCATGATGACAGTAGAGAGGAAACGGAATAGCCGGGAAATAACGTCGGGGAAATTGGCGAGCCAATTCCAAACGTGCCAGCAATGGGGTCGCGACTCCGCCTGCCTACCCTGCCCGTGTCGGGCGTCGGCGTCTGTGCCGCTGATGTGAGCGCCAAACGAGAAAAAAAAAAGATACCAAACAGATGTGCGCTTTGAATAAGGTCGAAGCTTTGACAGTGAAAGTGATGAACGTCAATCGCCAACAAGGGAAACATGTTCATCCTTCATCCCCCATCTTCATCCCATATCCCCCTATCTCGATCAACGGCAGGCTTCAAATGGCAGGCCGGCCAAGTGGCGTCGGACATTCCCTCCTCTTCTGGACGGCCGTGTCACGTGCTATCGGACTTCTCCTTCAAGGGTTCAATCTTTTATCGCCAGAGATGAACCGATCGATGTCAGCCAACAATTGAACCCCTGGGCCGGTCGCACAATGCCGCTCGCTCGGTTGTATCCACAAAGTTGCTCGTCTGCCCCAGGCTCGGCACCCACTGATTCTAGAGGAAAGGGTCCTCTGGAGACGAGTCCACACATTGGCAACAGGCGAAATGAAGATGGCACACTGACACTGCAACGATGCGATGGCGGTCAACGGCCTTTTGAATCTTGTCAACATGGTGATGCACACGGGATTTACATGTGTGTTGCATTATCCCGTACTCCCGTTTAACCCGTCAAACAAGCCGTGTGTGGCTGTTCAATGTGTTCCTGTGTTTCCAGAGATGAGGGACGACAAGCACAGCGTCTTTCCCAAACACAATCCCTCCCTCAATGTCTGACGGATCATCCCTGCGTTTACGAAATTCCCACATGCGACGAAACCCACATTCACCAGACGAACCCACTTGTCGGTTTCGAGTTCATCTTTCACTGTGCTGTGTGGCGTTGGAGACATCGATGTTGAAGGCGCACGGCACTGGAAACCTCCCAAAAAGGGTACGGTGCAAAATGGTTGGCCGGTGAGGTCTGCGACACAGAGATTGCCAGTGTGATGGACGCATCATTGATAGGACTGAGGACTGAGCATGTGGTTGTTGCCCTCAATTGCTTGGCGTAGGCCCCTTCCACTGCATCGTCTGCTCGTTCCTGAGCGAACTGAACTGGGGGCTTTGATGGGGCCGTTGCTGGGTTCTTGACCCACTCCCCACCACACCCGTCCGGGCTGCCCAGCCAACCACGGACCCACAACGATACGCACACTGACGCACAGACCAGTCTCCATTTCCACACTTTCCAATCTCCGTCGCCTTCTTCTTTCCTCCTTTTTCCACCGCATGTCCCCCCAAGTCCTGAGCTGTTTCCATTTTCCATTTCCTCCATTTTCACTCCATTCATTCTCTCTCACTCCTGCCCGTCCACCACTAATCATCCATAGAGGGGGGCTGAACACTTCATAGAGGTCTTTCGCTACTGCCTCTTTTTATTCTATCTCTTCCCACATTCTTTAAACAACATATTTACACGATACACTCGGCCGACAGCTGGAGGATAATTCCCGACTTACTTGTCTTCAATACCGATTAGACTACAACGAACACCGCCTTAATCAACAACTTCGAAACACACACACACACATACACACACACACACAGCAAAAATGGTTACCTCTAAAGCGGCCCTTGTTGCGGGCCTCACCCTTGCGGGCCAGGCTTCCGCTGCTCTTCAACCCATCGTCATGAAGGTAGGCATACCGTGGCACCCCAGATCACGAAGCGCCCCCCAATGCTAACCACATTCGAATCCACAGGGCACCAAGTTCTTCTACGAAAACGGCACCCAGTTCTACATCAAGGGTATTGCCTACCAACAAGATGCTGCCGGCGCTGGTGGCGAGACAACCACTGGTACCTTCAAGGATCCCCTCGCCGACGCCGACGCCTGCAAGCGTGATGTTCCCATCATGGCGGCCGCTGGCACCAACGCCATTCGTACCTACGCCATCGACCCTACTGCCGACCACAGCGCCTGCATGAAGCTCCTCGACGATGCCGGCATCTACGTCATCAGCGATTTGTCCGAGCCCTCCACGTCCATCAACCGCGACGACCCCAGGTGGGATGTCACTCTCTACAAGCGCTATACCGCGGTCATCGACGAGATGAGCAAGTACAGCAACGTCATCGGTTTCTTCGCCGGTAACGAGGTCTCCAACAACGCCACCAACACCGACGCTTCCGCGTACGTCAAGGCTGCTGTCCGTGACTCCAAGAACTACATCAAGAACAACGTCAAGCGCTGGATGGGTGTTGGCTATGCCGCCAACGACGACGCCAAGATTCGTTCCGAGATGGCCCACTACTTCAACTGCGGTAACCAGAGCGAGGCCATCGACTTCTGGGGTTACAACATCTACGAGTGGTGCGGCCACAACACCATCAAGGGCTCCGGATACCAGGACCAGATCGACTTCTTCAAGAACTACTCTGTCCCCGTCTTCTTCGCCGAGTACGGTTGCAACATCCCCGGCGGTGCCGAGGGCCGTATCTTCGAGGAGACCACCGCTCTTTACTCTGACGCCATGACCGAGGTCTTCTCTGGCGGTATCGTCTACATGTACTTCGAGGAGGATAACGACTATGGTCTCGTCAAGGTCTCCGGCAACAGCGCCAAGACCATGAAGAACTACGACAAGCTCAAGACCAACGTCCTCGCGGCCAAGCCCTCCACCGTCGAACTCGATGCCTACAAGCCCACCAACGAGGTCGCCGAGTGCCCCGATGTCACCTCTAACTGGCAGGTCAAGGGCGACGCTCTCCCCCCTACTCCCGATGAGAGCCTCTGCGAGTGCATGTACAACTCCCTCACCTGCGTTCCCGACAAGAGCGTTAAGCCCACCGCTTACGGTGAGCTCTTCGGCGTCGTCTGCGGCAACGACCCCGCCGCCTGCGCCGGCATCCAGGGCAACGTCTCTACCGGTGTCTACGGCTCTTACGCCATGTGCAACTCCCTCCAGCAGCTCGGCTACGTCATGGACCAGTACTACAAGAACCAGAAGTACGCTTCCACCGCCTGCGACTTCAACGGTCAGGCCTCCGCCAACGGCGCCGCCAAGGTCGATCCCACCTGCTCGGTCGCTCTCAAGAGCGCTGAGGCTGCTAACGCGGTCGCTGCTACCGCCACTGCTGGCTCCGGCAACGGCGGTACCGGTGGTACCGGTGGTGGTGCTGCTGCTGCCACTAGCTCCTCGTTCGCTTCCCCTGTTGCCATGAAGAGCTTCCTCACCGTTGCCGATATGGCTGTTGGTATGTACGTTGTCGTTGCCATGGGTGTTGGTGCCGGCATGGTCATGCTCTAAGCGAGTCAGCGAGCGAAGGGAGTCCGTTGGTTGTTGTAT
This sequence comes from Neurospora terricola FGSC 1889, assembly GCA_009805285.1. Taxonomy (NCBI): domain Eukaryota; kingdom Fungi; phylum Ascomycota; class Sordariomycetes; order Sordariales; family Sordariaceae; genus Neurospora; species Neurospora terricola. The sequence continues at coordinate 120,005 of RANZ01000002.1, read as the reverse complement.
ACCCAAGAGATAGGGAAAGGATGTATATGGGTGGAAGTCTTTAGTGTTGGCTAGGTTTTCGTGTGTAATAAATTGATGTCTTATGGTACCATTCCTGAGCACAAGAAGCCATTTGCATATGTTGGGAAGTTTAATGATTTTTCTCTTTCACTGGCGCACCTTTTTTTCTTAATCGGAACTTGGAAGGGTTATTGATACCTGGGAAACAACGTTTAGATCTCTTTCTTCAGTTTTACAAAAGGAGGGTTGTTTGTGTCGGTGCGGCTGTCATCACTGCTGTAGCCATTGATCATTCTAGGATACCTTTTTCATATCAACAACGACATTTCGTTGTCGTACACTTTTGGATACATTGCATTGTCTTCTGCTTCCATAATGCTGTTTGTAGTCCTGGCTAAAAGCGTGTCCTCTTTGTCTTTCTGTTGCGTGATGCTTGGGCGATAGCAACATCGTGGTATGGTGTCGTTTCTCCATCTCTCAACGTGTTGCCGACAGCCTACTACATCGAACGCCCGTCAAGCCATCTATCTCATCCCGACTCCAGCCAGAGGGAATCATGAAGCCATCACCATGTTTTCGCATCCCCATCGGTTCCAGCCGGAGAGGACAGACAATTCATGCATCCTTTATGTTACATGCACTGGGCCATCCATCTCTCTGCACGACACCGGGCAGTCGGACTGCTTCCGGGTCCCGCTGGGTTTACCCGTGGTGCTCGATCCGCAACTCCTACTACCTCTACCATCTGTTCGCAATCTTCTTTCCGTGATTTTCTGTGCGGTCAATGCCTTTGCTTTCCTTCTTTCCCGCCTTTTTGTTGGGCTGGTTGAAGCCATCACCGGGCCTGCCCATCACGCTATCGTGGCACTGTTCGCCTTCTTCACAGGGGCAGGTAAGGTCGGGTCCTTACATACCTATTCGTTCTTACTAACCCATCTACGGTCTGAACGGTGAGGCAGGAAGGACTTCAGCCTCTTCGTCCCTGGAGGTACACATGGTTGTTCATTCCACCACCCATCTGCTCTGCTCATGAGGTCATGATGGCAGATAGCAGGTTTTGCGGATGGTATTTCGGCTTCCGGTGCTCAACAAAAGAAATAAAGGGACCTTCCGTTTCTCCAAGCTAGTATCTGATGGGTATGTATACCCTCCGAATGCTCCCGGCTCCCTATCGGCACCTCGCCGCCGTCAAGACTCGACATGCTCCAACATCATCAACCCAGCATCACAAGTTTTGAAGCTTATGCCCCCAACACCAAGCAAAGCAACTCGACCGTCACCGCCGCCGTCAATATCCCCAGGTGCTTCACGGCCTTGCCTTGCCTTGCCTTTACAACTTGGCCCCCATGGATAGCTCCGAGTATCACCGGCGTGTGCTCTTTCGATGATCGGTCAATGGTCCTTGTCCTTGCCTCTACCCATAGCCGCCCTTCTTCGCGTTGCGTTTTGCGATCTTTGGAGTGGAGATCGTGGAGTTGTTTTTGAAGTCTTGGAGCTTGGTGTGAAGAGGAATGGGTGGCTTGGCGTTGACTTACACGACAGACAGGGGTTGTCCAGTGGTCTCTCGTCGGCACCATCACCGTCCATGTCTTGCACATCCACCATAAGATTTCTTGTCTTCATGTTATTTGTTCAGCCATGTATTCACCAAAAGCCTTCATTTCATCGTACTCGCCTTTTCCGCTTTCTCTTTTTCCACTTCACCAAAGCGACGGTCGGCTGTCCGAACGACTTGGGGACTCGAGTTCGCTCTGCTGATGACGGTCCGCCAAGACTCCATGTCTTGGCTCTTGGCGCCAACACCCTGGGGCCAGGGGCCACCGCTCGACGGCGCGAACGGCAGTTCTGCTCGGTTTGCGCAAAAATCGTCACTTACCCTGCACTTTTCCGTCGCTAACGAAGGGAAGCCTGTTAACAGCGCCAAGTGACCAAGCGGCGGGAAGCTGACCAACTGACCAACATCGCGAAATCTGACCGGGCAACATTGCGAAGTCTGACCAACATCCAACCCGATTAATTTCTTTGGTGAAGATAGCAACGCAGAGCAACAACACGTCTCGCTTTTCCTTTTTCATCAGGCTACCTGCAAATTCGAAAGTAATCAATCGACAAAAAGGCATGCGGCTCTTCGGCGCTCGCCCCAGCGCAACAGTGGTTCCACCAACCGACGTCAGGGTCATGATCTCGCTGCCGCCGAGTCCCGTGGAATTGGAGAAGGTTACATCGCGAGTTCTTGACTCCCGTGAACACCAAACAGGCCCCCATCGATGCCGCCTGCATATACGAGGAGTAATCCACTTTATGGCAATATGGAAGCCTGGAGCACTGCTTGCGTTGGAGGTTGTCCCATTTCTTTCGATAGTGAGGATTTCGCCCTTCGTGGTCATGAGATCCTATGCGATGATGTTTGCTGTTGGGGGCTAGGGGCCGAACCGTCAGACTATCGGTTGGCGATGCCAACTGAAGTGCACAAAGGGGAAAGGGGACAGGAATGATACAACTTGAGGGCAGCCTAGGGCGGCTTGCCATAGAGGTATGCAGTGAGTGCATCAAGCAAAAGATCAGCTGTAACGTATCACTTACCACGTGAGAACTACACCAAGCCAGAGGGGACTGACATAAGATGCAAAGTCCTGGTAGTCAACGATGCGAATCTTACCCGAGCTGGGAATGATGAAGACCGGTCCGAACAGGTGAACCAGAGTGTCCACACTCTGTTCAGAATCATGACGGGCCTTAATCGTGTCGGTTGATTCGCCTCACTAGCTTATACCCGTGTGTAACCGGATGAGATCTACATCTGGTTACCTGGTATGTCTCTACCCGGAAAGGTGTTGCCGGACCTTCAATCAGTGCCTCCCATGCCTTTTTCCTTCGTTGAAGGAAGCCGGAAGGAAACAGAGGCAGAAGCCGGTACATACCTCTCCTCCTTCGGCAACCATTGGAGGCATCGAGGCTTGAAGCCCAAAGAACCGCTCACAAGAAGCCGATATTTTGATGATGCACACCGACAGTTGAAGCCCCTCATGAGCCCTGTAATGTACAGGTAACCTCGCCACACGATCCAGCACTCCAACGCGGTCAACACCACCCACGGCGCCCTGCATACAGGCAACCATCAATAACAGCCATGGCAGCCAAACCGCTGCTCCTCAGTGGCCTGTTGAGCCTGTCCTAGCCTATAGGGACATAAGGTACCCTAACCCGACGACGACTCACGATCCCACCCACCCATCTTTTCCCCGCATTTTCGGGCCTTTCGAATACGATGTTAGTGGATGTCAAGTGGATGTCAAGTGGATGTCAGCAGATGGAGGCGCAGAGATGCAGTAAAAGATCGCTGGCTGCGGAAGCGACGGGAACGGTGAGACTGCGGCTCCAGGGCTTGGCCTTTGCTTGGCGAACCAACAAATGATATCATATGCGGTGACGACCGCGAGAATTCGGTTCTCGATATTCGAACTATCGAATTGTTCGTATTGCTGGGGTGAACTAGATCAAGGTGGTATTGGAGTTAACGGACGCAATATCGTGTCTGCATTCCTGTGTCTTCTGATTTCGACAAGACTGGCGGCTTGTGGTCAGGGCACTCACCGGCGCCTGGACGGCGTGGTTCCTCAGGTCTAACAGTCCAAGACTTCGACAACTTTCGACTGCATATCCGACCCAAGTACGGATCAGTGGACCATTGAACTGTCAAAGACTGGAATGAACCGCACTTCCGCGCTGCCGACAGCCGGATTAGCGCTTTTGGGAGGCAAAGATCTTCAGTCTTGGAGACCTTGGGGTCCTTGGCCGAGGCTCTGAGCAGGTGTAGTACGAGAGGAAGAAGGTTTCCCAACCTTCAAGCCTATCAGCAGTGTAACAGGTCGGTGAATTGCGGGGCATACCTCGTGTTGGGTCTTGGTATCTCACCGTACAGTCGTCCACACCTACTCCGCCTCCAGCCCTCGACCATCTCACGCAACAGGATGGATGCTATTTCGAGGCAAGACTGGATGGGATGTAACCATCTTCCCGTGTTCGATCTGATGCGGTGGGGGGAACGTTGTTGTCAGCCAAGTCGATGACATAGGGTGCCGATCTGAGGGTCTTCGGTGTATATAAGACTCCAGCGAGCTCCTCGAGTTATGTCCTGTTTCTTCCATCTCATCATCAACAATCCGAACAAAGTAGTCTTACCACCAAAGACTCAAACTCAAAGACCACTCCTCTTCTACACCAACAACACCTCAACCAAACCACCCAGACCACCCCAAAAACCAACCAAAAATGCAACTCACCACCCTCCTCACCCTCGCCACCGCGGCCGTCCCGGCCCTCAGCGCCGTCATTCCAAGGGCGGTCGGCGCAGCCATCGTCAACAACAAGTGCACCTTCCCCGTGACTCTCTGGTCCGTGGGCTCTTCCGTCTCGTCCCCCGTCACCCTCCCCGCGGGCAGCGGCTCCTACGCCGAGGCGTTCGTCAAGGACCCGGTGACGGGCGGCAAAGCTTTGAAGATCACGACCACTTCCGACGGCTTGTACACGGGTGCTCCCGAGCTAATCTTTGCGTATTCGCTTGATGGGGACAACATCTGGTATGATTTGAGCAGTGTCTTTGGGGACGCGTTTAAGGGGCATAAGGTCCGGTTGGAGGGTAAGGGGACCGGAAGCTGTGGGGCTATTGAGTGGGCGCAGGGGACGCAGCCTGCGGGAAGCCAGACGAAGGTTTGTGGGAGTGCGGGGGCTGTGGTCTTGGATTTGTGTGCTGCTTAAAGCACTTGCGCCCGGGAAAGGCAGTAAAGGGGATATATGGAGAATCTAATATGGCTGTACATATCATGGAAGGATGTTCTGGGAAGGGGGAGAATGGTTTCGGAAAAAACAAGATACGACTTATGGCATGAAGACAGAAATGAAGGACAGAGAAGCGGCTTTGGATGCATATTTCCGATAACGACTTTAAGCACATAATGACCACATCTCCCAAGGCTCATGCTTCCAAACATCCTCCCCGGTTCATTATACCTCAACTTAACGCATCCCCCTCGTGCAATCGCCGAGTGTCCTCCCCATCTCCCCTTCCGCCCCCTTCATCTCTCGACCCTAACCCTCCCCTCCATCCCCTCCTCCCCTCAACCACCCCAACCCCTGAACCGCTCTGAATCGTCCCCACCCGATCCACAATCACAACATGGACCGCCCGGCATCAAACTTCCACCACACATCCACATTAGCAAAAACCTTTCGACATCGCCACCAACTAATTCACGCACTTTTATACCAAACTCCTGACCCTCCCCTTCAACATTCAATGGCAGCTTGCAGCTGCCCGGCTAGCTCAATCGGTAGAGCGTGAGACTCTTAATCTCAAGGTTGTGGGTTCGACCCCCACGTCGGGCTCAATTCCCGATGTTCCCTTTGGGACAACATCATCTTTTTGCATCTTTTTCTCCTATTCTTTCCTTCTCTTCCATTCTTTTTTGCTTGGACCGGATAACTCGAAATTCTTCGGTTGACTGGTGCCTACAGGATTCACCAGAACGCATGAATCACTGATGTTGACTGGAGTGAAAGACGGGCATGAAGGCAATGTGCTCGTGTGGAATGCTTCCCTCGGTCGTTTCGGTGACGACTTGGAGATGTTCACGATGTCTGGCTGAAGTCTTATATCATTTTCGTCGCGTCGATGACCTTATGGAGGCTGACATGCATAACAAAATCTTGTCAAGAGGAAGGCATTCCCGAACACCGAATTGCACCATGGAAGCAAGGAGGAGCGCGAACAGAAGCGAAGGCAGGAGCTGGAGCTGAGAGGCATCGATTCCGACCAAGATATCGGGTCCCAGATCTTGCAATCAGTTACTCCCGCTCGCGTTCCCTCGCCAGTCAACACTGCAGTCTTTGACGACTTTGTCCAAGGAGCACTTCAAGCCTCCAGATCAACGAAGACCGCACAATGGACCCCTTTTACGGATCTTGAAAGGCATATAGTCTCGTTCTGCAACATCTCCGCATGTTCTTGCATCTCCTTGAACGCCCTTAGTCCACACCCATATCGTCAGTCCACGTTCCCGCAGCATTGTTGGCTGCATCATTGCTGCCACTGCCACTGGCACTGGCCTGGGCGGCCTTGGCCTCCTCCTCCTCCTTCTTCTTCTTCTTGGCCTTCCACTGGTCCTCCACAATCTTCTCCCCCAGCAGCCGGATCGATCTCTCCAGCTCCTCTTCTTGCTCGCCAGTGAGTGTCTGGCCGAGGGATTTGGGCGGGGTGAGGGGTCCGTCACTGGATTGATGGAAGTGTAAGTGAGATGAGCTTTGCTAGCGATTATTTCGATAATATGCGCGTGCGCGCGTGTGTGTTTGTGTTCTTGGAGGAGGGGGTGGTTCACGGGCTATCCACTGGTACCAGTGTCTCTTGTTGGGTCCACAAGAGGTAGTGTATGTTGCCGTCCCCTTGGGAACTTGAGCCGAGGACAACAGACAACTCATGGGGAGAAAAGGACGCTGCCAATGAGAAGAAATTAACTTACCACTCCACGCACAACATATGGTGCTGTCGTCTTGACAGCCTTCTTGCTCGTCTCATATTGAGTCTGGTATTCCTTACGTTAGAAGCCGCAAGCTAGAGGTGTAGAGATAGGTACCTCGACGTGTTTGGGCAGGACTTGGAATGGGGGACTAACTCGAAGGCGGGCGGCGGGCCGCGGGCAGTGGTGAAGCAATTTACTTCTTGGTAGATGCGATCTCCAAGGTACAAAACCTCTGGTTCGAACGACAATATCGATAAAACGTTAGACGCCCAGAAGGTTGTAGATGAAGGATGAATCGGAGTACGAACGAGGATGTGAGGGGAGGGCTCGAAAGAACTCGTCAACTGGTTCGGCGCTCACAATCTTTTCACAATGCAGGAAGAGATTTGCGTGAGAAGCTTTAGAGGTAGACACTGTGGGCTGTCCACTTCACTTGGACATCTTTCGAGACGAGACGGAAGTCGCGTTCCCAAAACGCGGTCCTGCAAGTCAAACAGCCGACTGCGAGTGCTCAGCGTCCTGGTTCCTCCCGTGACCAGGGGCACCTATGCTTCGTACCTTAAGACCTTGGAGCAATTTTGCAACCTGGAACCTTTGCCCCGGCTCTTCAAGTTAACCGGAAGGCACGCCCCCTCCAGAGTTAGAAACAGGTTGCGGATTGCGAGTGCTAGTTAGGCGGTGACCCGCAAGATGCTGCACAAGATGGCAAGCTCCTTCTAGAGTTCCTTCTTTTCTTTCTGGGAGTCTCCCGTCAGTAACCGAACTGCTTCCCATCGCGCCGTAGCTGTCAAGATCCTGATCATCCCCGCCTGTCAAGACTCTGGCACAAGAAGACCCCTTGAGTTTCCATCGCATAGACAAGTGTACAATCGGGCTAGAGTCGCAGATTGATCTGTTAAACCAACGGTTGGAGCCACCGAAACAAGCCGCGTTGACGTTGTCCTGTTGCTAGGCAGCCTGTTCCCTGTTGCTATCAGGCATGACTGCCGAACATTCGGAGTCCCTCCTACGACCCTCGATCATGGGACTCGTGGGAGTTGGCCGCAATCTCGCAAGTTCTGCTCCGGTTCTTTCTTCAGACGGGAAGGCGCGCCTCTAGTTGCAGGTTGCGGATCGTGAGTGATACTGGGACACGAGGTGGCCCTCAAGGTGCTGGTTAGAGGTAGCCAGTTGCGCAAGATGGCAGGCAGCATTCAGAGCTCCTCCTTTTTTTCTTCTATGAGCATACCGCTGGTAGCAGTTCAGTCTCTCATACTGCCGTCTTCACTGGAGGTGCCGGTGATGTCCAGTCCCTCAGGACTCCGGAAAGGAGACCATGAGTTTCCATCGCATAGACAAGTGAAAACACCGAGCAGTGTCCAATGCTAAGTTGGTCCAAGGGTTAATACCACCACAAAAAGTCGTTGTCCTGTTGTCCTTTCGTCATCAGGGGTGACTGCCGAACATTTGGGTTTTCTCCCGCGATCGTCGATGATGGGATTCAGAGGGGCTGGCCGAAATCTCGCAGATTTTCCTCCGGTACCTGCGCCAGTTCATCACATGGTGGGAAGGCGCACTTCCAAGGATGGCCGAGCTCTTCGATCACACTTGGGGACCGGAACCGTGTGGGCCCCATCAGGTCTCGAGGCTGCCACCGTTGAACTGCAGAGAGGAAGGCGTTCCTGCCCTCTGGCACTCCTTCATCAGTCATTGCTCTCAATGAGGCGCGGACTGTCGGCTTGTTCCGCGTGCCACCCAGGGAAATCTCTTCTCGTGACTGCCGCTGTTAGAGAGAGACGGCGTGCTGCCGCTAGACGGCTAGAGGTAGCCAAAGAGGTGCTCGTCATGCGGTAGCACGCAATGGAAGAGACTGGAAGCAGCGTCAAGAGTTCCTTTACCTTTGAGGGCATGACTGTCCCCAACACTTGAGCTCCTGGCGGGAAACCTTTCGTGGAAGGAACTCAAGGCACTCAGCAAAGTTTTGTGATCGACAGACTTTGAGTCATGGGACCGGCAGACTGCATCATCATTCATCGGAGTTCGACGATTTTGGAAAGCAGGAGACTTTGTGGCATCCGTAACTGCCACTCTGTGAGATCTTCCCAGGAGGAGACCGGGCGCTGTGATCGAGGAAGTCATCCATCAGAGCTACATGCTGAGTAGTTCTGGTCTCATTCTCAACGTGCAAGTGTCCTCGAGTGTTATGCCAGTCGGAAGTGACCCACGAGAAATGATCCGCTTGAACGTGTTGCATTGTGAACTGGGCCTTTTGGCCACTGAATTGTCGGGATGGCTCTCGTGTTGAGAGCACGGGTGATGCTGTCTTCATTCCATGTCGAGTGACTTGGGTACACGTTGAAGGCCGGAACATCGTCATGTTTATTGATATTGTCCATTCTGTGAGCATACTGCATAATCGCGAAGAGCTGCCTGAGTTTTCTGCTTGGTGCCATGGTGGAGGTGGCGCTTCCTGAGTTCAAAGCTGGCGTGGTAGTGAATGAATGGAAAGCTCATCCTCACATGTCGTGAAGTGTTCGGCATCGCACAATGGACACAATGATCACGGCGAGTGAGAAGTGAAGGGTAAAGGTGTGTTCGTTTCCGCTGTAAAAAGTTAAAAAGTTAGAATTTTTGGTGTAGAAACACCTCTACTGCGTTGCTGCTTTACTGCGCCCGTGTAGCGTTCGGTTCAAAAACCTTATTTTTCATGCACGCCCTGCAACTACCTGCAACCACCTGCACTTACTCCAAATCCTCGATCTGACCAATCAGAAGCCCAGAATCTTGGGAATTCTTAATAGTAGTCCTTACTGCCAGACAGCTCGATTTTGAGCTGTAGTGCAGTAAGAAGCGCAGTAAGGACCAGCTCTTCAGTATCCAACTCCCTATAAATATAGGGAGTAGCCGTCGCAAAAGAGGACCGGATATTCACCTCAATGGATGAGGCTATTCCCAATTGGCATCTACTATCTGAGTGACGATGAAAAGGGTAGTGACGATAAAAAGGGTGGTGACGATGAAAAGGGTGGTGACGATGAAAAGGGTGGTGATGATGATGAAAAGGGTAGTGGTGAACTTGTTGATTGAAGGAGGAAGAAAGAAAGGAAAGAAGAAAGATAGAAAGGGGGCAATGTTAAGCACCTCTTTCCTCTTGCAGTCAAAGTCTTGGCCTGCCTTAACGCTGCCTTAATGCTGCATGATTGCAGCTGCGGACCATGCGCGTTAAGGTGGAAGTTAACGCTAACCCGCTAACAGCCTACCGAACACACCTTAAAAGATTTGCTATCTACATGCCTTTGGCATCCATTCACTGGGCTTCCCATTCACCGGCACTCCCTTCCAGTCTTCTAGACTGCTCTGGTTTCCGTTTCTCCTCTTCCGCTACCACTACAGAATCAAGCCCATGTTCTGTCGTCGCCTTCCCAACTCTGCCAGAAAGAGAAAGAGAAAGAGAAAGAGAAAGAGAAAGAGAAAAAGACTACAGTACAAGTACACACCTCCTCCCAGCCCCCCCCCCACCCCCCCGGGTCCGATTTGCCATCAGCTATCAACCGGTGATGCGCAGGGCACCCCAACAAGACAATACGCCGGCCACACCAACAAGACAATGCGCCGGGCACACAAACAAGACAATGCGCCGGGCACACAAACAAGACAATACGCCGGCCACACCAACAAGACACTGCGCCGGCCCCCGGTCACACTAGCAGAGAGAAGAGTCTCGAGGCGAGGCTGGGTGTAAGACCAGGGACCAGCATTGAGGGGCCCCTCCTGGGCCCAGACGATGAGGCGGCCTGCCGTTTCTGGACGGTTAGCTGGATGTCCCCAGGAGGCCTGTGTTTGGTCATGGTGAGGTACTTACCAAGCTTGGCGTTGGGTACTGGTCGAGGTTCTCACTCAAGACAATACGCCGGCCACACCAACAAGCCATTGCTTCCTCCCCCCGCCACCGCCAATTGTTTGGCCTGCCCCAGCCGGGAGGCGCTTTTTCTGGGGAACGCGTACTGGTACTCGACGATATGTTGTACGAATCTGCGTTGCGTTTGCTGACGTGAAAGAAAGGTCAGAATGGAAGAGAAGAGAAGAGAAGAGGAGAGGACGAAACTGAGGGCAGTGTGAACTTACAACAGGAGGATGGATGCCCACGCGTCCTGGGGTTGGAAGTGGACGCCCGGCGGCGAGTCTCCTTAGCGGCCTGGATGTTCTTCTTGTCTTCTCCTGCTTCGATCTAACCACGTTCATGTTAGTACCGGAGCGAGGTCATTCTGTGATGAGGCAAAGGTGAGGACTTGGGGAGATGACGAGAAAGAAGATTACTGACGAAGAAGCAGGAGAACACGATGAAGAAGCATGAGAAGACAATGAGTCGGCCCCCGCTCTACTGGGGGTAGTGTTGGACATGGGTGAGCCGCATTTGCTGCAGAGGTGGTTGGGTGGTGGGTGTCTCGATTGGGATACTGGTGGTCGATATGTATCGAGGTTTAAGGACGTTTTCCCCGCTCTGAGCAGGAGGTGGTTAGGACGGTCTGGGTGCACATCCTGGCGGCGTCCTCGGTCTTGAGTGTGTGCTCTTCTGTTTGTGGCAGGTTGGATTGAAGAAGATGATGATGAAAGGAGGAGTGAGAAGGAAGAAATTTCTTGGGGGATGGGGAGAACTTTATGGACCAGCCAAGCGGGGCAATCGCACGAAAGATTCGTCTCGGTAATGATACACTCATCTGATGTACTTGGTACTTCGCCCTTTTCTGTGTTACACTATGCTTCCATCCAGTTCCAGTGTGTTGTGTGTAGGGCACACATTCGCCCGGGACAAATCCAAGTAGACCAGCTTGAGGAGCCCCCTATCTCAACCGGGAGGAAAGCTATTTGGACCAGGAAAATTCGGGGGAGCAGCTTTAAACGTCTTGGAAGTCCAGCGTTGAAGTTTGGAAGGATTCTATGGTTAGGTTGTGGCTCAAGTTGACGAGTCCTGTTGACCGATCTCCTCAATCATGTCCCGCAGTAATGTGCCCCGGCCGGAGATGATCCTCCCCGCGTGAGGAGTAGGTACACTCCGAGTTTGTCAGGCGACATGCAAAGCAGCTTGCAAGATTGAAAGAGGGAAGGAGCTTCAGACGAGACGGCAAGGCTGCCTTCTTGTTGACAAGATTGACCTTCGATCCCATTCGCCCCTCAAGATTCTTTCAAGTACCCCTCTCTTCCTCTCCCTCCATCTTCCCCTCAAGACACTCCTTTTCCTCTTCCTCCTCATCACACAACATTTCAAAGGCCTCTGGCCTCCCAAGGCCACTCAGGCCACACGCAAATCTTGGATTCCAAGCCTCCATCGCGAAGAAAGAGTAAGTCCCCTTGTTCGGATCTCGTAACCTCTGCCCCCATTCCACCAGCATCCCCGTTCCCAGTCGACGGCTTTCCCTTGCCTCAGAATGCTCTCGCGACCTCGCATGGGTAAGAGTCCCATCAGAGGAGTGTACAACAACTCAACCTCCAAGCGAGAGAAAAGAGTCCCAAAGATGATGCGTTGCTTTCCCCTCACTTTTTGTCCATGTCGCTCTCCTCGTTATCACGGAATACCCAAATCTGCCTTTTGCTGTTACCATTACCCGGACGCTGATTCCATCACTCCATTCAGACATGAATGTGAGCCCCGTCTCACAGTCGCCCTTGTAGGCGACCGACAAGTGCCACAAGCACGCTTTCAAACTCGGGAAGTGCCACTCGCTCAGGAAGAGTGGTGTGCCTCGCGGCAACTTCCATGGTGAGTCTACCTTCAACTCGTCTACCAGTCAAGGAGTTCACGAGCTAACGGAACATCATGGTAGTCCTTGAAGCATCGTCACCACCACCACCACCACCGACGACAACAACAACAACAAAGTCCTGGGTTCGATTCCCAGGCACTACAATCGTCTCCGTCATCCTCCGTGGTGGCACCAAGGGTCCTAACTACGACAAGGAGAACATCCAAGCTGGAGTGTCCAGAGCCCGACACCACGCCCCAACCACAGACTACAGCCCGACACAGCGTTGGTAGGCCAACCCCAGAAGCAGACCACATCCCGAGATCCGACCACATCACCCGACCCCTTTTTCTTCTATTTGACGGGGAGGCACAAACAGCCCCCTCGTCTCTAGGGGTCGGGTGATGACATAGTTGCCCGGGGGCGACACCCAACATACCAGTCGCCCCCGGGACTCGAGGGGATCTACCAGAGTCGGCGTCGGGTCTTTTGTTGGAGTGCCTGTATCTTCTGTTGGAATCTTTGTATCTTTCTGTTGGAATCTTTGTATCTTCTGTTGGAGTGCCTGTATCCTCTGTTGGAGTGCCTGTATCTTCTGTACCTGTACGCTTTGGGAGGCGCTGATGATGTAATGTGGGCTTGATACATGCAGAGGTAGCAAATACATTGGTGCACATGCCTTTTCCGTCCAAGCGTGATGTACTCCCTACCTGTTGCCCCATGCACTGGAAAGCTTTCTGTCAAGGTGCATGTCGATGTCAATGGAAGTCTGACATTCCGATCAAAGCAAAGCGCAACACGATGCCCAACTGCTTGTCCGCATTGAGAAACAAAAATTACTCCTCGCCAAAGACGCGGAGTGTAAGGTAGGCAGGTACTTCCCGTCGAGCTTGCCCAAAGTAATTGCTAACTCGTTCCCTCTCCAGGTCCTCGCATCCCGCCAACCTTCCGAACCCTCTAGCCTGCTCGCGACACCGCTGCGCCCGAACATCCTCGAGCCTTCCATATCGACCGAGACGCACGATCGATCGACCGATTTATACAAGAAATGATAGGGAAGAGGTGAGATACGCGGGAAGAGCACGGTGATAACAATGTATTGGGTGACCAGGATGCGCTCTTGGGGCTCAGAGGGCCAAAGTTTTGGCGCGAGCGGGAAAGCATCACGAACGGCACGACCGGGGCACTCGACCACCACCTTCGCAACACATTAGGTTACCCAAGGCTAAAAGCTATCATGCTTGCACTGGACTTTCAAGTTTCGTTCCCTGAAACTTCTCCGTCCACAGTGTTCCAAAGGGTGGTGTAGCGCCGGCCGCGAAAGGCTGCTTGTTGACGTCAATCCAGGTCGTCTGCGCAGACTACACCAGCACCTGAACGTTGCGGAGAACCTTGTACGATATCACCATGAACCTATTGTGGCCTTTGGTATGGGAAAGAAACGAAATGCATCATTCTGTTCACGTTGGCTCCGAGAACACGCTCACGAAAGGCTCGGCTCGCGACCAAACGCCCGAAAAGGAAATTTGTTTACACACCGGCCAGGGGCTAGCACCGCCAGCAACAAAGGATCAGCAAACCTGATCCTGCTTGTTACAAGCCGTCGAGGAACGTTCCTGCGATTGGAATTACTCTTTTGTTGCATCAGTGCAATACCTCTACTTTGGGAACATAAGCCACAACGTGAGAAACCCTGGCCCTGCACTTGTGCAAGGGACCACAAAGAAGCCATGCATCTACCGAGGTCCCGAGTCAAAGAACACAAACACACAACAACGAAACTAGAGCAAAAGTGAAGCAGAACTTCTGCATCTTCTCGGATACCGATCTACACGAACTTTGAGAGCAGCCCAACGCCAACGGCGAAAGCCACTGTGCCCCGGTACGCGAGCCACCACCATCAGTTTATTGTCAACGCCCGGCTACGTCAGCAGTCGAGGGAGTCGCTGGGACACTGGCACATCTACAAAGGCAAAGAGATGGAGAAACGAGTCCAGCTGTTTGAGATCAGTTGCAACTCCCACAAGTAAATCCCTTCCTCCAATTTTCAACTCGATCTCCCGCGCCCGCTGATGCCGACCACAACTTGAGGGTCTGAAAGTCTCGCCGGTTCCTTATAGAAAACTCAATGCGACCGGTGCATATGTTGTGTCGATGACAGACTCCTTGAGAGAAGTCGCCTTGACGAACCATCATTGGAACAGCGACTTGAGCAGCAAGCGTCCATATTTTGAACTCCTGAGGAGCCCCTTGGCAGAATTGATGCTTTCCATCAATCTATTGCTGGATGTGACTGTGAAGGGAGAGCTTATTCTTGCCCAGCACCAGCAACCTTCACCAATAGCAACAACACTTCGCCCAGCAACACCAACCGGCAACACCTTATGGCTATCACCGACCAAGACCCCGGAAGCCCCGGCTTTGATCACAATGCAGAAGAGGGCCAAGAAGCCCATGCAGGCTGAAACTCGCGAGCACACTGTGGGCACTGGGCAGAAGCTAGAGAAATCCAGACTAATCCTGGGCCGCTTCATTTTGAAACAGGAGGAGATGGAGGCCCGGCATGCCGAAGAACTCGCCGGGAGCTGTTTGAAAAGGCTGGGGTAGAGTTCGTCGTTGACGTCGACCAGCCCCTTGATATAGAAGAGGAAATGCAGTAATTTGCAAGCTCCAGGTGGAAGTCGCACCCACCGCTTCGATCACGGCAACAACACAAACCTTCGACCCCCTCGCAGCCGAGTAAAACATCACTACAACCGCTCATTCACCAACAATTACTATCCGATATCTCGCTATACCTACCGCTCCTTCATTCACTGCTTCGACTTCAAGCGCTTCGATGCCCTATCCCACCCCGTCTCTCCCACCACACCACTTCCCTACCTCTAATCCCCTCCTACATCAAGCGCCTCCTCGACCTCGCCTACCGCTCTTTTGCCCTCAAATGGGCCACTCTCAGCTACCTCGTAGAAAACCTCTACGTCGAGCAACTCCGTCTCCTCCACGTCATGTCGCGATCAAGGGGGGGATAGCTTCGACGCCCCCTGGAGCGAAGTAGAGGTATCCACGGTATGCTTCCACTGATCCACTCCTCTCACTCCCTACATTGTTCTTGTGCTTCTGGGTTGTGAGGTGTTCGTCTAGGGGCCCTTGGTGTCGGAAAACTTTCCAGGTTGTTGTTGCAATCTTTGCAAACAAAACGCTTGGTTGCTTGATTGTTTTTGTACCATTGTTTAGAGGTTTCTTTGCGTCGTGCTTCCATTGCTGCTTTTCGTTCTGTCGCTTCCTCCCCATCAGGAGCATGAAGTTTCCGTTTAAGTCCTGGAATATGGCAATGCAAAGGGTACGTTCGATTGATACCAATATATTGGTATTTGGCCTTATCCCAAGGGCAGAGGTCCCCGTAATTGGCGTTATGGATTCAGCTTCTCTCCGCTCAACATGCCAACGTCCGCGAACCCGCAGACCATTCTTGAGTCGTCGAGCTCACGCGTAATAGGTAGTAAGGCCTGGGCTAAGTCTAGAGGTACTCTTCCAAATCCTTGCTCCTCCTGAGGGCGTCTTAGGTTGACTGCGCCGTTGATTAGGAGCGCTTTGATGAGTGCGGCTGATGGCTTGCCCAGAGATAGTGCATCACGCAAGACAGCGCACGAGGCAAGACAGCGCATGTGCCGGCGACGAGCGGTGCCGCCATACTGGTACGGGAGTCAAACATCCACGAGTGATCGGTCGCAATCATCGCGTAATACGTCGCGTTGAAGTTGACCATGATATGACTGATGAGCCGGCGGATGCTGCCCTGGGCGAGTTCGAAGGGGTAACGACGAAGAACTCTCTCAGTCACGGTGTAAGGAAAACCGGCGACAGCGCGAGGGAACTCGCTACCGTCTGCAGGACCCTCGTAGACGGGGATGCGACGCGGTAAATCATCCATGGCGGCGATTGAGCGTCGAGGTTGGTCTCCTTTGCTTTCGCGATGGCCGACATCCTGGCTCTGGTGTACTTGTAGTACTCGTTGTCGGACATCTTGCGCGACAAGACATCGCTGCGGTGTGACGCCTCCAAGTCGTCTTCTTCTCGCGACCGCTTGGTAGAAGATCCACTGAGGAGAGCTGTCTGGTCGTGGGGTAGAAGATGCAAACCAAGGGTAAAATCTCGTTCAATAACCCGAAACGGGTTCGAAATTTGCCTCTCTGGATCGGCACTATCACGGTCCGCTCGAACAGCTGATGGTTTGTTTCCGTTGGTGTCCGGCGAAACTGCGGTGATTATCAGAGGGCAGGGTCAAACGAGATGTCACCTTCCTCGACACGATATCGGGTTGCTCTTTCCCTAGTGATGATGGCTTCAGTACATCCCTTCTTTCTCCCCCATGGACGTGAAGTTATTTTTCCGTCTCTCGTTCTCTCCTTCATCCACCATCATCATGCCTCCCAAACCGCCCGAAGCGATGCCTCCCAAAGCACTCCACAAGTTCATGTGGGAAGTTATGAAGAGTCCGAAAAAAGTACCAGAAGTCACTGCTCTGATTCCTTCCTACGAAGCTCTAAAAGGACTTCTTGACAACTTCAGATTCGCTCGTGGTGTGCCTGCTCTGCTTAACAACCCTACACTCTCTCCCAGTAAATGCGTGACGTAGACGCCGCGTTGGCTGATGATCACCATAGAGGTGCACCCGCAGAGATGGCTGGTGCCGATGCTGACGGCGTTCCTTCCGCCAAAACGAGTGAAGAGGGCCGTGTTCACGTCGGAGCCCTTTGGAATGAGGTGGTTGGCTTAGGTTGGGGGTATATATTGCAGGATTGCTTGAAGGGACAAGCGAACGAACTCATTGCGGGCGCAGTCGCAACGGCCTCAGAGCCGCGCATCTCTACGCGGTCTGCTCCTCTGCTGTCAAGGTGTCGGCCCAACGGGCAGGGGGCGCCGGTAACGCTCTAGGTATCATTGAACTTGCTTCTCCTTCTCCTTCTCTTCCTCGATCTTCTTCAACATCTGCTCAGCCTCCTCGGCCCTTTTCTTCATCTCCTCCTTCTCTTTCTCGGCCTTCTTTGCCTTCTTCTTCAAGTCTTTAACAACGTGGGCCAACCTCTCCTCGGCCTTTTTAGCCTTGTTAATGTGGGGATGATGGGGGTTTGATGTGAATGGATGCTGATGCGCAGGGTTCGTGATGCAAGGGCAGGGCAGGGTTGCGATGCGACGTGGTGTTGTGGGGAAGGAGTATTGGAGGAGTATTACTTTAGCCAGGAGGTGTGAATGCATACCCACCTCTTCTGTGCTGCACTTTGCTTCGCCTTGTGTTGAGCATGTGCGGCGGGGTCCTCCTTGAGTGTAGCCACCTTCGCCTTGTGTGCTGCACTTTGCTTCGCCCTGTCCTGAGCGTATGCCGCGGGGCCCTGCTTGAGTTTTTCCATCCTGGCTTTGTATTCTATTTTTGTGTGCGGGGTGTCTGGAATGGTATAACTGAGAATCGAATATATGAGACGAGAACTGATCTGAACAACCTAGAATGATTCAGGGATTAAACCAAGAAAGACCGATTAGCTTCTGGATATGTTTATGGGAGAGAAGAGTGTCTTTGGGATGATATGGTCAGGTTTCCAGAAGGATCAGACGAGAAGTAAAGGCTGGTAAGACCGCACTTGTCTAAATGCATCAGACCGAGGCACAAAAACAATAGGAGGAACTTCCCTGCCCAGATACCCATCACCATCGGGTCCAAATACGTCTCTGCTGGACTCAAGCTCATGGAATGCGGCAGTGGACTATTCCGATCCGCAAACGACTGGGAGGAGAGCGAGAACGACTCGGAGGAGAGCGAGGACGAAGGGAGCCACCCATTCAAGAGGGTGTTCTGGCCTCACGGATGGTACAAGCCATAGCCGGAGACGCACTTCGACCGCTCTTCGGCTCTGAAGCTATTGCCGACCTCAATAAGGTACTTGGCATAATGCGCGCCTCATGACGATGCAAGTCGAAGCATGGTTCGACAAATACCAATTCCTAATCCTTCCCATCGATCCCACAGAGTCTCCGATCAAAAGGTGGAGAATTGAGGTTATTTCTAATAATATTAGGTATTAATAACCGAATTCTCAAGCCTGATCAGTCCTTTATCTACGGAAAAGACCTCCATGAGAGGGAATTGGTATTCCTCACTCTCCAGAAGGGTATGTTTTGCTCTGGGTTTTCAAATCTGACACGTCCGCCTATCAAGCGGGAAAGGATTTGATTAATGAGCTAAAAGGCGATATGCACCAACGGCCAGAAGATAGCGTAGAATAGAGCGTATATCCCCCAGAGAGCTAGATGCCGTCTGATACGCCATTTAGGTTGCCTGTGTAGCGCATCAATGTCCGAGATCCATCTCACAAAAAGCTGGTCGGCGATAAGATGCAGAACGAAAAAACCGAGGATCAGCTACGCCAAAAGGATGGGCAGCCAGACCTAGAATTCCCATCGAACGATGAGGAAATCCATTGGTATCTCGAATGTCGCGAGTCCCGGAATGGTGATATTCATGCTGCCGACTGTTGCGTTATGTTAGAAATGAGTTGAAGAGGAGTGGAAGTGGAGGGCAGAATAGGAGAAAGAACTCTCAACTAGAAGCATTCACTTTGGTCTTCGCCACAAGTTACTGTGGGAGTGCCGCGAGCTCAAGGGAACAGCCCGAGCCATCCAGATGGCGTAGACAGCAATTGGTCCATTGCCATGTGTCCCTGCCAAGTGCGATACGAAGGTTGGGAGTACGAAAGGGTGTTTGTATAGGTAGTTATCTACCACTCCACACAGCAGCCTGTCATGGAAGTCTAGATGTCGCTCTAGTTCTCCTGGGGTATGGTGCCTCTGTCCCATCCCATCCAACACCACGACGGTCGGCACCAACGCTATGATGCCAACCACCTTCAACCAAGCGGCCGCCGTGCTCTAACACCAGTCGACCACCATCACGATGTTCTGCCGTTTTCCCCGCGATACCAAGGCCGGCTTGACGATGCTCCTAGGTAGGCATCGCAATGCTCATCTGCTGGTTCTTCACGATCTACTATGCCATCCTGGCCCACCAACACACAAACATGCCACACACTCTCCAAGCAACACCCCGTCAGTCTCCTCCCTGAGGACCCTGTTTCACCAATAAGTTCGTGCCCTACAAGAGGTACCACAGCCGCTGGGTCAAGTTCAGTTTGGACCCCAGCGTGGCGGCATTTACACCGCCGAGGATGTCAAGGAGACTTTGACCGTCGACAACGAGTCCGACGACGAAATCAAGAAACTGCGCGAGGACGGATACGAGGAAGTTGATGCCTACCTACTCAAGCGAAGGAGAAGAGAAGGTCTTCGCGGCCACCGACGCAGGAGACTGTGTTATGCATGTATCTGGTACTGAGAATAGGTACACATGAGTCAGCCTACTACGTGTTCCCTCGAGATCGTGACCGTCGTTCATATCGCAAGTGCAAGGAATGGAACTTTCCCCTCTCGAACTCCGCTGGCCAGCCATCCAGCGCGAGCATCCAACGGACCATAACTCGCGCAAGACGTATGACTTGTACAGTCTCGGACTGGTCTTGCTCGAGATCGGACACTGGAAGCCGCTTCATGAGATCCCGAAGCAAACTTTTCGCGCATGTCACGGCGAACACCTGCACTCTGCCCAAACCCAGAGGGTGGAAGCCCGGCATGCCTTTCCCGGCAGCGAAGTCTGGGGACCTGACAGGGGCGGTCGGGAGCACCACAACGATCACAGAGACTGGCCAAGCGCAGGGGCAAAAACGCTGTCATTTCGGCATCGAGGGCGCATTGGCAGTCGATCAAAGAAGACCCTGTCAAGCATGCCAAACATCTTGCCATAAAACAACGGTGGCGTCAATAACGCCAACAGGGAGCACGTCAATGCGAAAGTGAGGAGGAGGACATTGAAGTTGAAAGCCGACCCTAGGTATCAAGTATCGTCAACATCTTTGACAGGAAGAATCAGATCTATCACCAAAATAAGGATCGTTCTAATGCGACACTGAAGGAGAAGAGAGCCAAGCTCAAAGCCGAAGACCCGGCCAAACATGCATGCTGATATTGCTGCCAAAAGGCGTCGGTAGGTATGCTGCCGCAAATAGGGACAAAATCAATGCGCGACAGAGGGAGTATAGGGCCGCAAACAGGGACAAAATCAATGCGTCAAGACGTCGGTATTATGCCGCCAACAGGGACAAGATCAGTGCGCAACAGAGGGAAAGGGATGCAAAGAAGAAATCCCGAGATTTCATCGGGTCTTGATGGAAAAGACTCCCCGCCGCTTCTAAGTGCTAAGACGGTGTGCGTTCGCCATTCACCATGCTAGACTCTGGCGCCACGATGGAGCATGTGACGGTCTCTCTGGCGAATGACTCGGTCGCAGTCTTATTCTGCTTCTCCAAGTAGTCCCGGACAGTCCGGACTTGCTTGATTTTGTCGGAAGCTGTGACGTCCTTTGTTGGGAAGGTCCTCCTCTTCGAGGAGAAGCAGTTTGAACCACCGAGTGTGCTCCACGCCTCCCTCTATAGCGTATCCCCACTTCCCCAGTTCACTCCGTGCACGTGGACACAGTCGACAAGGTCGTTCTCATCGATGCGATGGTGGGAAACGTGCTGGATTGCTCCAATGATGGCTATTGTATACGGGAAACGGTTCCAACTGTGACATGGTGCTGTCGATGAGCACGCTGCTCCGCGTCAAGGGCCGGACCAGGAGGGTTGACCACAAGGTGCCTCTCGCGCCTCTTCACGTTGCCTCCATCCTTGTACCTCTGCCTCTCCCTCTCGCGCTTCTTCACGTTGCGTCCATCCTTGTACCTCTGCCTGTCCCTTCCCCGCTCCTTTTCAAGTACCTGAGCGTACTTGTCTGGGTTTTCCGCTTTCATCCTTGCTCTGGCTTCCCTTCCATTGATAGCCCTCACGCGCCTGGCTTCTCTTTTCGCTTCTTCGATTTGATCTTCTGATAGGCCTTGAATTAGCCATCGTTGACGACGCATACTCTCGGTCCAGGCGTCATGCGTGCACAATCCCCCATAGGTAAAAGCCCCGGGGGACGGGCGTGGGCGCGGGCTTGACAACTTCCCTCCCCTTCCCCTTGCCCTTTTCTTTGCGGCTGGGTCTGGATCTGGGTCGGCTTTCCTCTCCAGTCCCGGGCGTTTGGTGCTGGTTCTCCTTGTTTCTTGCAGCAGCAGTAATGCTAGTGGTGGTGTAGTACATGTAGGCATACCAGGCGCCCGTTTGGTAGACCTTCCACTAGCATTAAGTTTTTCATTCCTGTTCGCTTTATCATTGTTGTCAACGTCTTTACGGTCTAGTGATTTAGTATCCTCCTTCCTTAGCTTAGACAAACGACCTCTTTGAAGAGAACGTCCAAGGTCCAGCCCAGGTAGCTGTTCGACCGCATCGACTGAGAGAAGACGTCTAAAGCTTAGGTAGCTTCTTGTCACGCCGGCTAGAGGTTCAGGTATCATGTAACCACACGGCCAGCAGAAGACCAGCAGAAGACCAGCAGAAGGCCAGCAAAGCGAACATAGGAGGACTGTATGAGGGGAGTACAGGTGGTAAAAGATTGCGTTTAGGGATTGACGGGGGTTAACATGGCTGGGAATTGAAGTGACATGAAAGAGCTGTCACTTCCTGAAAGGGCAAACACCATTGTAGCATGCTTCAAACTCCTGATAGATGCCGTCAACATGTATTAAGCAGCGGGCTATTTACCTACTTCTGCAGTACCAAAATACTCCCCGAACTACTCGTCCTCTTGACCATTCCCGGCCTACCCCCACCCGGGCTACTAACCTCCTGCCTAACCTCCTGTCCCGACCAGATCCCCATCCCCTCCTGTCCCTGTCTTTGTTCAGACCACACAGAACCCTGCCCCTGCTGCCTAGACATACTCTCCGAAATCGACATCCCCCGTCCCCTAGGTCTATAAAGCGGCGTAATCCTCACCTCCCCACCCTGTGTATACACAGTCCTCGTATCCGCCGTTTCCACTTCCACCCATCTACCGTGCCCACCATGATTATTGATCGTCTCATGTTGCTGCTGTCCCTGATACCCCATGTAGCTTGGTGATAGCGGCGGTGGTGGTGACAATGGGCGGGTTTGGTTGATGGCGATGGCTGCTGGTTTGGGTCGTTGGATGGGGAGGGAGACGCTGTCGGCTGCGCTTCTGTCGTCAGGGGCTGGGAGGTTTTGGCCGTTGGGGGAGGAGAGCGAGGTGGATTGTTGTCGGGAGTGTTGCCGGGCGTGATGTTGCCCGCGATGTTGTTGGCTATCGCGGCTTCCTAGTCTTGAATGGGAGGAGTGTACCCAGCGGCGATACTCCTTATGCGCCTGCGTGAACTCCTTCTCCCTCTCTTTCTCTGCCTGGCCCTGGTCGTCAGCGTGGCTATCAGCGTGTGAGCCCAGCTTCTGCAGCTCAGCTTCCTCTTCTCCATGTAATCCGTCCTCGCTGGACTGCGTCCCCAGTCCATTATTACTGCCCTTACTCTTCTTCGTGAACCACGTCCCCGTACTCCTACTCCCTCCTGAACCCGAAATGGTTCCCTTTCCGGTATTATCCGCCCTCGTCCATGTCCCCGTCCCGTATCGGTAGCTATAACCACCACCTCTCCCACCCCTCGCTCCCCGGGTAACTTTCCTCTGCCGTCCGCTAAAGATCGGTTTCAGCGCTGATACCGAAGCACACGAAATGGCGATGGTCACCTCGATCACTGACCAGAGGTTGACTTTGATGCCCTCGTGGAACGGGTCCTCGGCTGAGGTGTAGATGTAGATGGTGTGCAGGCGGACGATGGAGGCGACGGTGGCGAAGGTGCCGACGCCGAAGATGAGGAAGAGGGCGATCTTTTCGCGGGTGGGGCGGTTGATTTCGCGGAGGGTGGAGATGGGGAGGAGGAGGACCCAGAGGTCGGTGAGGATGTTGAAGCCGGAGGTGACTGTGGGTGGTATTAGTAGAGAGCTGATAATGGGTGGGTGAGACAAAAGGGGTTCGAGAGGAGAAGGGGAAAGAAAAGAGTGGAAGACTCACAGTAAAAGAAGGCGGTTGTATTGATGCAGGTGCCATCGACAGCACCGGTAAAGTCCCACATCTTGTGAAGTGGTTGGCATTGCGCCAGAGTGGTGGTAACGCAAACAAGAAGAAAAACAACGTGTAGGACGATTGTTCCTATGCAAAGGTAACGAAAGGTGCGTGTTACGGCTGGTAACGGTTAGTCAGGAGAAAGACCGGTGTTGTACCGGGCTGACTTACCAAATCGGATGTAGGTAAAGAGAATGGACACCTTGATGCAAAAGATGTTGGCATAGTACATCACTTGGATAGCGAGAGTGATCTTGAGGAAGTTGACCATGTTATCTAGAGTGAGCGTCGACATTGGCATCCCGATGCCATGGTGCGTGAGGATAACAAGGTTGATGAGATAGCCAAGAGCGAGGGCCTGCGGACGGTCAGTCACAACATGTTCCTCAAAACAAGTGTCAACAACCCACCATAGCAGCAATGATGAAGTAGTCATCTGGGCCGGGATTTCGGATGAGGATGAACCTGCTGATACATCGGAGGAGGACGAACAGCACTGAAACCAGTCAGGACCACTGAACAAAACAGTAGACAAGAACGAAATGGTCACTAACTGGCCATGGCCATCATGATAGCGGAGGTAATGATGAGGCCATTTTGTCGTCGTACATCCTCAATGGATGGTTGATCCATAACTCTTGAACTTGTGGAAACAATTGTATTGGGGATAAAGACGGTCGGCCCAAAGGAACGGAATCACGAAGCTGGACCCTGCGGAGGTCTGCCTTGTGGGGAGAGGCGACACACACGAGTGATCGTCAAAGGATCCATTGATCTGACGGTTGGGATCCAAGGACCCGGGGATATAAGGCAGATATTCAAGTTGTAGGAAAAGCTTAAACGAAAAGCAGGCACGCAAGTCATGGCCTGGTTGTCATGTAAAGGGCCATGCGCACAGACATGCGAGACGAACTCCTAGCTCGCTTGGCAAAACCAGCGAGGCCATTCACGCGGGCCGACTTTCATGATAAGGGTGGGTTAGCTGAAGGGGAAACGATGATGTTATTGTGAGGCTGTGAGCACCGGGCAGTGTACGGAGCGGGCTTTACCCTTTGCTCCTTAGGGCAAGTGACGATCGCTTAGGGCCACAATGTGGGAGGGAGACTAAGGAAAGGCCAAGACTTCTAGGGTCGAAGCGACGAAGACGACGAGATCCAGCTGGAGGTTATTATTCGATGACGAGCATGGGAGTCCGCCCTTAAGGCCCTTGAAGATGCGCACTGATGCTCCAGATGGGGTGGCTGCCCAAACTGTAACCAGGTCCTGCATGTTGGCGCGGAGGTGTCTGGCCCAGGCCCCTGATCGTCTGGGTGTCATGAAGAAGGATCAAGGATCAAGAAAGCAACCTGGCTGAAGGATCACGGGAAAGGATTCACCGAGTGTCTGGGTTAGGATGATATAAGACTTGAGACGAGGCCCAGCGTGGTTTCACACTCAACGACTGAGGGTAACTGAGCGGATGTCAAGAGCAGAGAAAGAAGAAATCATCGCGACTGAAGACAGTGACAAAGAAAGGAGGCTCCTCAAGATGTGACCATGCAAAGGCAGCACGTCATATCCTTGCTAGCGAGGATCCAAACCAAACCTTCGATAACACTAGCTTTTCCCTTCTGGTAATAGTGTTCAGCCATCAAGATGTCAGCTCGCTTGTGTTCAGTCAGGGATCGAGCAGGTAGGATAGATAACGTGGGTAACAAGATGAGAGAGAGATGAGTTGGAGTGGTTGAGGCAGCAATGGAATGAAAGGAGAGTCCTAACTTGCAACCGGTGCGACGACGGGACGGCAGAGTTGAAGTCCGGGTTGAGAAATGTAAAGGGTAGACGTGGGTAAAGTCCCCGGTATGTAAGAGCTCGATCGCTTGCTGCACTTGCGAAACATGCAAGACGGCCCGGAAAGAGACACGGAAGAGGAAGGAGGGTGACTTGTCTGTCAGGTACTCCTGGAAACCAGTCAACGATTGTGATGACTGATGTGAGCCTCGCTTGACAAGACTCACAACACACGGACCTGGTGATAATAAACAAAAGGATGACCGAGGTATCGGTTAGATGAAGGATTGGAATGACACGAAGCGATGGGAAGAGGTTGGACTTGGGAAGTGTGCACAAGTGATGCCACTCACTATGAAGCTCACTGAAGTTCGCTGAAGCTTTACGTAAGTCGGAGTAGCGCCCAGATAGATGCCAAGACTGTAGAGTGGAGTCACACCCACCATATCTGCCCAATCACCATCTCCTTCCAGAATGTGACGAACACCTTTGAACTCCACTGTTCACGTCGACATTTGACAATCGATAGCAGAGAAAATTCTGCCACCAGATTCCGCCTGAATTTTGGCCGACCGCATTCGAACTCGCCATCAACACCACTGCCTGATACTGGCATCTTATCGCACCCCGCCATCCCACCCATCCAACGATATCACGATCCCCAGTTGCCATTGGGACCAGTCAACCCATCGTCGACCACATTTGCAACACCGCCAATATGGATGCCCCCGTCGCCGAACCCACGGCGCAAAGCCAGCAGAACCCCGCCCCCACCACCACAGCGCCAGCTTCAGCACCTGCGCCCGCTGCCGCTACCTCGACGACCACCAAGCCCGTCCACTCCCTCGTGATCGACGCCAACGTCATCATCAAGAACGACCCCAGCGTCTCTACCCTTATCGCCCAAGCCGAGGAGCTCTACACCATTCCCTCGGTAGTATCAGAAAGTTCGTTTTCCGTCTATCCCCATCGCATTCCCTCCCAGACCCAGACCGAGACCTAACACTACTCCCACATAGTTCGCGATGAGGCCACCCGACTCCGATTCCAAACCACCCTCATGCCCTTCCTCAAGTTCCGCACCCCCCGCCCAGAATCCATCAAGTTCGTCACCGATTTTGCCCGCCGCACCGGTGATCTTATGGTTCTTTCCAAGCCCGATATCCACTTGATCGCTTTGACGTATGATCTCGAATGCGAGAGGAACGGTGGTGATTGGCGGTTGAGGAAGGAGCCGGGTCAGAAGTCGGTTAATGGTGCGCCGCCAGCCAAGGAGGAGGAGGGTGAGAAGAAGGAAGAGACCACAACCGAGGAACAGACCGAGGAGAAGACCGAGGCTGCTCCTGCTCCCGTAACGGAGGAGAAGACTGAGGAGGTTAAGCAGGTGGAGGAACAGCTTGAGAAGTTGGATATTGGAAGCCAAGAGCAGGAGACGACACCTGTCCCCGAGGAGGAAGAAGAGGAAGAAGAAGAGAATGATGGCGAAGCCTCCGACGACGACGGCGAATGGATCAGTAAGCCCCCCTTTCCCATTCCCTCCCCTTTCTCCTTTCCTTACCACCACTAACCAATTCATCCAGCCCCCACAAACATCAAAAAGGTCCAAGCCCGCGAATCCGCCCACGTAGCCCCCAAGCCCCTCCAAAAGACGCTCCAAGCAGCCCTCATCACCTCCGACATGGCCATGCGCAACGTCTCTCTGCGCATCAACCTGAACCTGCTCGACTCCTCCTTCGCGCGCATCACCGTTCTCAAGACCTGGGTCCTCCGCTGCCACGGCTGCTGGAAAGTGTGCAAAGACACCACCAAGCAATTCTGCCCTTCTTGCGGCCAACCGACCCTCACCCGCGTCAGCTGCACGACCGACGCGGCCGGCAACTTTACTTTGCACCTGAAGAAGAACTTCCAGTTTAACAACCGCGGAAATGTTTACTCTATTCCCAAGCCGACGCACGGAACGGCGTCGGGCAAGAACCAGAATGTCAAGGGTGGTGGAAAGGGAGGTTGGGGCAAGGAGTTGATTCTCGCCGAGGATCAGAAGGAGTATATCAAGAGGGCGGAGGAGGAGAAGAGGACGAGGTATAGGGATCTGATGGATGATGATTACTTGCCGGGTATCTTGACGGGGCAGAGGCAGGGGGGCACGGGGAATAATAGGATTAAGGTGGGAGCGGGGAGGAATGTTAATGCTAAGAAGAGGAGGTGAATTTGTCTTTGAAGGACTGCCTCTAAGCGGTTGGGAAACGGATCGGAAAAGGGATGTGTTTGTGGGTAGTTATATTGTCAATGGCGCAATGGCGTTATGTTTCTATAAAGAGTTGTCTGTTTTTTCTGTACGAGGAGGCCCATCCGATGATGTTTTGTATACTGATGACATTTGAGGTACAACTAAGCGAATTCAACAGCAACCAAAATGGCCTTAGAACAGTTACGTCTAATCCAGCCGATGTTGAGGCAGTGAACACAGTCCTTAGTACTTGTTCATAACCCGTTCCCTCGTCCATCGACAGGCTCACGGCTGAACCGACTACCCATCTCAACACCGGACTCGTGCAATGACAAATTAAAAAAAACACCCGATTTTTACCAAAAGGAAATGAACAAGACGGACCAGGTTGTACGTAAACTCCCGCCTCCATTCGCCATGGTGTCCCCTCCCCCCCCCCCCCTTTTACTCCCATCATCCTCGTCATTACTACCATCATCATCATCACCATCAACTACTTCCTCCCACAACGCTATAACCATACCGAGAAGGACAGACATCCCTCCACACACGAAGACACGACGACCACTGCCACTGCCACGCTCTGTACATAATCTCGCACTCGCCATTAACACACACCTCGACACACCAACTTCGAACACACCCAACCCACATCCATTCCATTCCATTCCACATCCGACATTTGACATAAGTACCTAGACAAAACAAAGGCCTTGCAAAATAAGATTCCCATAACGCAGCATGAAGAAGATGAGTGGTGACTCGCCTCGACCCTAAGGCAAGATGTGTTTGCTTGCTGCCTTTGCCTTAGTAAGAAGGCAGGTGCTTACTGCCGAGCAATGTGTCGTTTTACTTTCTGCTCCCTACTCTCCTGGGTGTAGCCTAGGCGTCTTTATGGGGTATGGGTATGGGTATGGGTATGGGTATGGGTATGGGTATGGGTTTGCGCGACTTCGGGACTTGGAACTCGGGAGCTTGCCTTGCCTTTGTTAGTTGTTAGTTTAGCCACCTGTAGGGGATTAGTAGACGTGAGCTGCTTCTGGGATTGGATAGGGAGGCATGGGTGGTGTGGTTGAGACTGGAATCACGAGCGGGATGTCGGCGGCCTTGGTATTCAAGGATGGTGGGGAGGGTGAGTTGAAGAAGGATTCGCGAGATGGGAGAGCGAGGATTTAGGAGATGGGAGAGGGAGGACTCGAGGGATGAGAGGGGAAGGAATGTAGAGAGGGCAACCTGTCATAGAAGTCACGATAGAGTAGGAGAAATAGAGGGAGGAAAAGGCGGAAGAAACGGTCGGACTTGACACAATGCGCCACCATTGTGTCATATACCGACCCGAGAGAGAGGAAATCATCGAGAAAGTCATTGGTATTTTTCCTTCCCTTCCACACTATGCTCAGATGCTCTTCAAAAAGCAAAAGACGCCAGGAGACCCGCCATACAAGTAAATTCCGATAAACGCCACACACAGAGAGGAAGACAAGCTTGTCTTCCTTTTTGAAAATCCGAAAGAAAAGGAAAAAAGCAAACATGCATCAAAAAAGTTCTCCGGGATCCAGAGAATCCGAACAAGCCAGCCAGAGTCAGTCGGTTGCCATCCCGCCGCTGCCGCTGCCGGTGCCATCGTTGTCTTGTCATCATCTGTAAGCCCCCAGTCTTCGTGGATTGCCATCTCCACTTCCAAAAGTTGCAAGTAGAAGAAAACCGTCTGCCACGATCGGTATGAAGATCCAATGACCAAATGCCAACGCTGCAGGAGAGCAGTAGCCAAAGACGAAGGAAGTCGTAGTCGTAGCAGCAAGAAAACTGGTCGAGCATAAAGACTGATCGAGCACAGCAGAGAGGCGGACAAGAAGAGAGGTTGTTGGTGAACTACTTCTTGTAGCTACCGCGAGCCTTGCCGTCCTCCTTGTCGGTATTCAGTTGTCGGCCTCGTTCTCCATATTCTTGATCATCTTGTAGTACTGGTCCAGGTAGTACTGGTCCGTGTGTTTGGCCTCGAGCATGGCCTTGATCTTGTCGAAATTGTCCTCCTGCTTGACCGTGTGTTGCTCTAAAATAAGGGAGAAGACGGCGGCCTTGGCATTGAACTTGGATTTGTCGGCTTCCTTCTTAACCATGTCGTAGTCGGCTTCCTTCTTAACAATGTCGGTGGGAAAGACGATTCTCGCGCCGGACGCGAACAGATGACGAGTGGCGGCATTGACGTAGAATTCAGTCTTGACTTCGGTCAATGGATCCCGCTTCGAGCCACTGTCACTCTACTCGGTGGTCTTGTTGAGAGCCTCTGTTGGCAGCGAAAGAAGGGAACGTCAGCCGCTGCTCAACTCCACTTCACTGGCAATTAATTGGGTGAATACGTACTCTGAGCGAGGAGAACCGCAAAACGGCGGCGGAGAGTGATGCGGTGGCGAGACCACTTATCGTCGGGGGAGAAGCGAGCGGGGTGGGCGCTCTTGGTGATCTGGCCGTCGAGGACCTTCTTGAGGGTGTACTGGCGCGCGAGCGGCTTGCCGTCGGCGTTCTTGGCGGGGACATACATCAAATGCATTTTGGCGGTTTGGTCTGAGCTGACGGGCTTGGATGTGTGGTGATGTGGTTTGATCTGACGAGTTGGAGGTGTGGTGTGGGATGGAGAAGGGTGAGGTTGTCGTGAGAGTTGTCAGATCAATCTGCTGCCTTTCGATAATTTTCGAGTTGCCGCGCCGACGAGGGAAAGAAACTGCACGAAAAATTGGGTGGTCTGTGCGTCTTCGTCGCATAAGGCAGGCGGTGGAGGGGTGGTTACCCCACACTGCAAGGCACGGCTAACTGAAGAGGGGAATTAGTGGGGTTTCGAGATCGGTCCCCTGTTCATCCAATGTCATCGCTGTGCAAGTGCTGAAATTGGAAGGCACGGAACTTTGATCTTGAACTTTCACTTTCAACTTTGTCCTGCACGGCAGTCAATCGTCCATTGAACAGATTCGCTTATCGGGTCATGCCGCACATCTCTTTACTTCACGCCCAAGCATCGTCCAGCCTCGGACTACATATGACGGCCCAATTATTCACAGTTCAGTGTGCCGCGGATACGGAATTCACACTCCGTTGGCCATGCGAATGGTCGTAAGAATAAACATCACACCTTGGATATACTCCTTTACGCATCCAAGCGTCTTTGTTATACCTTTGAACCGAAACTCGAGGCAGTTCCTGGATAAAAGAATTCTTAATGGAGTTTGGATGATATGTTTCTAAATTATCGTAATCCCTATCACAGTTTTGTAACGGCCTTTGCCAACCACAACGAGCGGTATTGGACTGTCCGTGTTCGGTTTACTCTTACGACCGCTCGCCATGGTCATCTTGCCGTGCCTTCACGGAGTTCACCAAAGCGCCGCGAACAAAGGCTTCGGAACAATGTCTTTATTCTTCTTACATTGGGTCTTTTCTCCCTGTCTCTCATTTTCCGTGGCCCATCAACAAGTGACCTGAACAATCACCGGCAATATGCTGTGTCGGTCCGGCACAGCTTCGTTGTTCACACCCTTGTCTGGGACATGACCATGATCAACGCCTCTTGCAAAGAGTTTACTGCCGTTCTTCGGGCAGAATCATCCAGAATGCCGAACAATGCCCTTCACAGATACCCTTTCACCGGGAGTGTTCTCCCCTGATCCGGACACAACAGTCATTGTTCCATTTCAGTATCCTGAACAGTCTTTGTTGTCAACCTTGATGGCATCGCTTTTCCACAAGCATAAATACTCAATGATCCCTTCACCAAAATCCGAAATGGTCTTGCTCATCATCACAACCAAAGGTCTTGGATCAACAAGACAGTCAACCAAGCTCTTACGAGAATAAGCATCCAAAGCAAAGGTAACGCCCCATCTTCCCATCCCAAGCTAACAACCCCAATACCTTCTCTTCTCAACAAAGAAACAACCACCAAAATGTGTCAAGGCCGCATAATCTCCCACTTCTGCCCCTCCGCCCTCGCCGGCGACACCCGCTGCCCTGCTTACCGCCTCACCACCCCTACCGGAGGGTCCGGCGGGCGCATCCCCGCCTGGTCGTACTACTTCGACTCCGCGACCGCTCACTGCTGCGGTCGACATTCTCCTCGCGTCGACTGCGGCGACTGTCCCTACAACACGTACGGCCGGCGCAGCGACGTCACCAACCCAAACCGTCAGCCGTCGGTCTATGTGATTCAGGGGGAGAGTATGTGCCCTGTTTGTACGAGACGGTTTGAGCGGGAGAGAATGGAGGCTGGGGAGGAGATTGAGGGGTGGGCGGTGAGGGAGATGTGGAGGGGGAAGGAGAGGAGGGAACGCGAGAGGTTGGAGAGGTTGGAGAGGGAGGAGAGGATTGAGGAGGGGAGACTGATTGGGGAGATGGAGAGGTTGAGGGTGGAGGATAGGTTTGGGTCGGTGGAGGATGTGGAGGTGTTGAGGAGGGAGTTTGAGGGGATGAGGTTTTATTGATGGGGGAGGTAAGTGGTCGTAAGGCGAAGGGGTTTGGATACAGTCTCCTTGATGGAGGTAAGTACTGGCGTGCCTTGTATAAGCATGGTCGTTGGCTACGTGTTGGCTGGGATTGTTTTTTGGCTTACAAGGTTCAAGTATGTCGTAGAATCATACCCGTGAGTTGGGCATGTCTCTGGTAGACACCCGTAATAGTCAAATTGACAGTAATTTGCTCTCAAATACGTTCTACCTGCAAGTGACCGTTGTGATACTCGTCTCAACCTGACAATGTGAAAAGAAAGGGGACATTTTCCCCCCAGAAACCTCCTCAAAGCACTGCACTACATAACTACTTGCTCCTGACACACATTCAACAAAATCGGACCATATCAGTTCAATCGGGTATGGTGTAGCGGTAACATCGTTGACTCTCACTTCTCAGGAGTGACTGCTCTCTCAACAGCCCCGGGTTCGACTCCCGGTATCCGAGTCTCAATATCTTTTTGCGATTTTTTCTTTCATTATTCGGGACTTTCCTGCGATCCTTGATTGCTTTCTCTTTTCTTTTTTTTTCTTTTTTTTTTGCCTGGGAATTCTGCTTTCCTCATTTCTTTCATGATTCCGCCCAATTCCTTTTTGCATCCTCCGTTTATTGTGCCCCTGTTGAAAAACCCGATGCGGACGGACAACGACGGGATGAACCGCCTGAGGAAGCGCTGATGCGCATGCATTTTGCCTTTCTCCCAACCATGAACACCGAACTTCCGTGACCAAACCCCCGCCTCCTTCATCGCTCACTTCGGATCGGGAGCGGCGCCAACAGCCTCAACCTTCCTCTGCAATTCCAAAATTTCGGCGATCGTGAGCGGCTTGTCGGACCTCTTGAAGCCCTCTTCAATCGGGAGCCTTTCCTCCTCTGTTCAGTTGTTTAGTGGTTAGCGCTATACATACTTGACCAGTGCGCCAAACGTCGCATCATCCCCCGGGCCCCCTCTCCGCATCACCACCAACGTCAACATCTCCCATCATCTCCCACTCCGTTCCCTCTCAATACCAGTCGGCATCCCCTCTTCACCCACCCAGACACCCATCCAGCAAAAAAAAAAAAAAGAAACGAAAATGAAAGAATAAACTCACCAAACATAACCCGAACCCACCTCGTCTCCGCCCCGCCCTCCGTCCCCCGTCCAAACACCCTCAAATACAACGCCGTTTCAATAGCACTAAACCGCAAATCCTCACTGCTCATCTTGAACCCATGCGGGTTGATCTTCGGCCCTTCCGCAATCCTATACCCGCGCATTTGCGCTGCTTTCTCGATCGAGATGCACTCGTCGGAGCCCATCACCGACAAAACGGTGGCCCAGATTTCGGGGGAGAAGGTGTGGTTGTCGCCCATGCTTATGTCCATTCGGGAGAGGGAGCCGTCGTGCTCGATGACTACGTAGAGGCATTACATATTGTTAGCACGACGCCATGTCCGCCATGTCCGTCCGCCCAACTCAACTCGCAATGCCGACGTGACCCGACCTAAACCGACCGATCTGGTCCATTCAGCGTGGTCCAGCCTAGCCTAGCCCAGCCAATGCAACCACCACAGCACCGGCACCAGCACCGGCATCATCAAAAAGTGAAAAGTGAAAAGGGAGAAAGAAAAGCTCACCACCATGCTTATTCAAATCATCCAAATGGAAACTAACCCACCTCCCGGTGGTACTAGCCTGCAACGCCTTAAGCCCGACAATCAGACTCGCGTCAGGTGCCAAATTAATCCCCCTCTTCAGTCCCTGCATCAGCTGGGCGAGGGAGATATCCTTCCCGTCGTGGGGGAGATAGCCGTGGTTCGCTAGCGCGTTTAACATCGGGCAGGGGGAGCGGCCTTCACTTCTGGTTAGCACTCACTATCTTTGCTGATGATGGGAGAGTGGGTGTTCGAGCGGTGCGAGGAAAGAAAGAAAGGAATGGGGGATGAAGTACGGTCGCCAGGTCCAGGCTTCTGCCACGAGTGATCTTCTTCCTTATCTTCGCTTTGCCCCGTGAGTTTGGCGTAGGCTTCTATTCCCCCGGCGAGGATGGAGGTGAGGAAGGACATGACTTTTATGCCGAGGGTTGTGGAGGTTATGTTTGAGGAGGACATGGTGGGCTGTTGATCCCTTGCTGGTCTATGTCTTCTAGGTGTGTTGTTTGTAGGTGAGTGTGATTGCTGATGCGAAGCTTGATTCTCTGATGAGCTTCAGTGAATCAGTGGGTGATGGGTACCTTAGTTGGAGATGATGAGATTTGGTTGAAGTTGAAGGTAAAGGTGAAGTTGGAAGCTACCCCAGTTTTGAAGCTGGACCTTGCTACCGAGCTCCCGCTGTTGGGCTGAAACAACGTCACAGGTACCTTTTTACCCGCTCGCCATGCTGTGTTGGCGAATTCCATGGCGAGCTTGTGCAGGTTGAATGGAGCAAGCACATCCAATGAGGATCGTGGAACGGAAAGTCATCGCCAATCAAGGCAATTGGTGTTACCATGAACTTGCATGCCACTCCGTATATGGAGCGGTCCTCAGCTCGCCATGATCTCTCGACTCTCGAGGTGGAGGCCACAGGAGGAGTATCGATAACAGATGATACGACGATGTGGCTGTCTGAATGCTTAGAAACAACACTCATCAAATGGTTAACAGGTACGTTACATCTTCATCACATTTTCTCGTCATCATCAGGAATCAGGGAGAGAATGTCTTGTGCATTGCCGCCAGCGAAGGCGGCCTTGTAGTAGTTTACCATCAATGAAGGTGCTGTACTCTGTTCTGCTCAGATATCTCCCGAAATCCAGCCCGGAGCATTCCTTGCGATGGCTTATCTTTGATCTTTCCTTCCCTTAAAATCCCTAATAAACCAAAACGCCTTGATATGAACCAGATCACCACAAAATCCCATCCCTTCTGTCATTCACAGGTAGTTTTCCCCCTTTTACCGTCCATCCCTACATCACCCTTTCCCTTCCGTTCACCGTTCGCGTCTTACACCTCCTCCTGCTGGGACTTCTGCCTCCCAAAAAACTTGGCCCTTTTCGGCTTCTTAACCCTCTCCATCGCGTAATCCTTCGCAAAACCAAACGCCTTCTCCTTAATCCCCTCGGCACTCATATACTGATCCAGGGGGTTCTCCCTCCTGACGAACAGCATAATCGGCATGGTCAGCACAAACAGGAACATGAACCCAAACGCCATCCACTGCAGCACCTGCAGCGTCACCCCCTCCTTCATCAGGATCGAGCTGCCCTTAATATTGGCCGTCGCATGGCCCAAAGCACCAGCGGTCTCCGTGGTACCGATGCAAGCGGCGAAAACAATCATTAGCCCCGCCCAGATGGTTGAGTAGCACCCCCTGCGAATGAATTGTTGGTTATTGGTAAGGGGTGTACCGGGAGCAAGTTTAGCCAGCTTCTTCTTGACTAGCTTGAGGGGGAACATAAGCATCAGTCCCACGGCAAACAGCGCCGAGCCGGTGAGGAGGACTTTGCCGAAGATCTGATCCTGCAGGTCCAAACCCGTGAGAACCATGTTCTGCAGTTCCGGGATGGCGCCCCTGGCGTTACTGTTGTTCATGACTTCGGGAAACAAAAGCTCGGTGAGCTTGACGATGTCCTTGGGCTCGTCTGGGTCGTAGTGGCCCGCGGCGGAGAGGCAGGTGCGTGTGTCGCCGTCGTCGCCGCACATGCCGAAGTAGCCGAGGCGGACTTGCATGTTAGAGAGTGTGCCGTTGGAGGAGGAGGTTAGGGCGACGACGTAGAGGGAGGGGATGGTGGGCGCGCTGGAGAGGCAGCCGGAGAGGGAGAGGATGAGGAAGAGGATGGTGGGGATTATGAAGGTTAGGGGGGCGAGTTTGATGAATTTGAACCAGGCTGTAAAAGTGTGAGGGCGGATGTTAGTGGTGCCCGTTCAGTTTGATGTGGATGAAGGGGGAAACTTGAAGGGGGAGAAAGACTTGCGTCCGCATTGGATTGCCACCGCCTTTTCTGCTGCTCCTCTGGCTAGATTACCGACGAATCTAACCATCTTGCCGGCTTGTAATGTGATTGGAAATATGAATCGTTTGGTGTAGAAGATTATGTGAATATGATGGCCTTGGTGCCGTGAAGATTGGTCGACAAGCCAGTTATCGAGGGGTAAGGTCGTGAGAGAGACGAGTAGCGTAAGGAAAGACGGTGATGTTGACCAGCAACACTTGGATTATTTGATCGATGTTGAAAAGGGAAAGTCGAAGAAGTTGAACCCGGAACTCCTTTGAAAATGCTGAAGGACGAAGGAGGAGGATGACCAGAAGCGCTAGAGAAATAGGAAAACCCAACACAAAAGAAAGGGAAAGGGGAAAATTGAAGACCCAACAAACAATGCGTTGGCAGTTGTTCTGTGAACTGGCATGAGACAATGGGAAAGGAACTGGACGTCTCTGATATATACAATACCTTTCTTCCCGTGGTCATCCCGTGGTCATGGGTTTGTTGACGGGAAGGGTTATGCGCCATTGTGGGTCGTCAACACCATGTTACTGTTCATCCCGTTTATCTGAAGAGCTTCCTGACCGTGAACCGTCTGTCATGCAATTTGGAATTGGTCTATGGTGTGAACAACACATCAACGACATCATGGTATCAAGGGGGGAGCCGAGGAGGGAAACACGGGATGCGAATCATCCACGCGCCCCAGCTACTGGCGGCAGTGAGCACTCGCCTTGTAGGGATACTTCAGCGTGAAAGACATGGAATTCAATTTGGAGTCGCATAGCTTCCATACAACTGATTCGACGAGGCTTCTTACATGGTGTTGTTTGAAGAAGCGCGTGGTGAATCTGGAGTCAGTGGATATCGTTCGTCGATTATTTTTCTGACTTTATTTCTGTCAGCGATTCGACCAGACAAGCGCACTGCTAAAACGAAGCCCCACCTGGACCCTGGCCTCAGCGCTTGAAGTGGACAAGCGGGTAGGGTGGAGTATCCATTCTCACATTTTAATTGGACAGACACTTTCATTTCATCCTGAAATGGAAAACCGTGAAACCGTCGAAAATAGACCCCTGCGAAGTGGTTGTAAAAATAAACCGAACAGTTATGGAAAGTCCAATACGGCTCGCTTTGGCTAGAAAAGGCCGTTACCAAACAGTGATAGGAGTCATAATAATTTGAAAATACATCGGCTAGAGTCACTTAGGGATTCTTTCCTCCAGGAATTGCCTAGAATTTAGGTTCAAAGGTATATTAAATACGCTTGGATGCGTGATAAGAGTATACCTAAGGTGTAATGTACTGACCGTGACGTGTTCGGTTTATTCTTACGACCATTCGCCCTGCCATTGTCCACTGTTAGCGCGCGGAGGATCTCCCCCAGACCCCCAGAGCCCCCATTGTTTCCCGCTGTCGTCCAAAGTTTGAAGAAACAACGACGACCAGTCATTCACTTCACATCCTCAATCTCCTAAACACTCATCAGCAGTGGTTCACGGTCCATCGACTTCTCCAACTTCATGTTAAATGACAGGTCTCGCCCACTCGACAGACGCCCCGTTTCGATTGCTCTTCTTTGTGTGAAGCACCAGCTCCCCTCACGTACGCGTGTCTTTGACAGCTGCCAACAGGACAGTGAAGAGGACCAACGCAACCGCCAATGCACGTACGCGGTACGCGCTGAAGGGTTCTCCATTGTCTTGACCATCGGGACGGTTGAGCAAGACATCAAAGCCTTGTGCCAGGCGTGTACATCAGTTTCCACGGGAGCATCTTGGCAATTGCAAGCGATAACGTTTGGCGACGTCTATCATGCTCTGGTGAAGTATGGAGCGCCAGGTGACTGAGCTTCTGACGGCTGTGAGGGAGAGGCACCTGGGATATATGGGGACGCCGGCCAGGTCATCACGATGGTTACATATCAGATACCTACGCCGCGCCTGAGCATCTTGCCATCTTGAGCCTCATCCCAAAATATCTGTTCAATATCGATTACACCTGATTTGGCTCGTCACGTTACCGGTCATTCCTGGATCTTGAGTGGCCAGTTCCGAACCGAGTCGCCGTCTTCCGTCGGCTTGAGCGACGCCGATGTCAATCGGACCTTGAGGCTTCGGGAGGCACATCTTCAGCCCTATCAGGGACCTACCTCTAGCGAAGGCGCAGGGAAGAAATCTTCTTGGCCAGAAGCCCATTGCGCCGGAGCTTACCACGACGCTAGTCCTCGAATTCCGTGCAATGAGCGCCCAGAGATCCTGACGACAGCTGTTGTGTGACGTTAAACTCGTGAGGGGAGAAAGTCGGATGTTTCCATGATCCTCCACGATATTGCAAGTGGCTGGAATCGCATGATGGCGTCCCGGGTCTGGAAGGGACGGTTAGTCATTCGGGGTAGTGCAACGACAACGTGTGTGCTGGCTCTATGGGCAGAGTTGCAATTTGACGACGGAGATGCTCGTCTCAAATGTCCCAGAGGCATCAAACGCATTATACAGCATTATACTAAAGAAAATGAGGTCGTGAGATATTGGTCTCACGTCACAGGTAAAGTGAGTGTTCTACCCCCACATCGGAACCAGGGGTTGGGGTAGTCAGAGATATTGACCGTGGTCTAGAACGTCTCCCCATATCTCTCCCCTGACCATCAAAGGGACCGCGATGCTGAGACACAACAAGGTAGGTTGAGGAAGAACCCCACGGTGCCACGATCCACCAGTTCGGTTGTGCGCTTGATGTTTGCGGGCTGCGCCGAGGACCTTTGCTGTGATACGATCAAGAGCTTCATCAGGTGAGCCATAGCCGACGGTCGGAGGTCCTCGATAGTGTTGATTTTCTCTGCTGGCCGTCATCGTACCTATGCAACCTTTCGGAATAGAGACTGAAAGAGCAAAGCACTGCGACCTTGGAGTTTTTCACCGCAAGTTGGCAGGCCTCATTGCACTTTATGACTGTTAACCGAATGGCTCGTCGTTCATTGTTCGAAGCATATGTCATCAATTCATCCCGTCCAGTGTCGGACGGCTGGAAGATTCAGTGCTTACTATAGGCTTGGATGCATGGCTGCGGCGCG
Source organism: Neurospora terricola FGSC 1889 (assembly GCA_009805285.1). Taxonomy (NCBI): domain Eukaryota; kingdom Fungi; phylum Ascomycota; class Sordariomycetes; order Sordariales; family Sordariaceae; genus Neurospora; species Neurospora terricola. Next base: position 81,159 of record RANZ01000002.1, on the reverse strand, counting down.
TACGGTCAACCCGCCGGTGCGGTGTCGGGTATCGTCACCTCACCCCAAATTGCAACGTTATCGAGAAACTGGAGACGCCAACTTCACTGGCGCTTTGCTCGCTTCGATGTCTGGATTCTGGACTATCAAACATCAGGTCATCTCAGCCAAACAGCACTACTTAATGTCTTGATATCAGTCTGTCTCACAACGGTTCGATACTCGGGAGATGCCTCGCGAAGCACTATCTTTTCCCCAGGATCATCGCAGTTTACTAACGGAAGCCATACTAGCCATCAGACGCTCTCGACTCCCAACTCGACGACACACACACACACACACATATGATGTAACGTAAACTGCCGCGCCCGCCAATCCGACATGCCGCGGGGATCTCGTCAGGTCCCCTATGGATTGATGGCAGGTGTAACATAAGGACTGTTCTCCGGGACCAATCAGCATCGCGTCTTCAAGCTGAACCGATGAGCTGCTGAAGGGTCAACAGCTTCACGAGAGCTTCGGGAAGAGGGGCACAGCCCCGAGCCACATGGTCTCAAGCGAATCATGGACCATCCCAGACGACGTTTTTGTCCCGCCGTGCAGCCAGGCTTGAAGCATTGCACAGCCCTATACAACATGTTAACATCAAAAGCCATCTTGACAGGCAAGGAACGATAGCTGGTACAAATGTGGTCTTCTTTGGGGAACCGTCATGAACACAAGCGACCACGGAGACGGCACATTGTGGCTTTCAACATGCGGTTCTAAGTCAGTGACTTGATGAATGGTTGCAACCTCCACCCGTCCCAAACAGCATAGAAGCGAATCGAGTGTCACGTCATTCGGCGAGCAACTTCTCTGAATGCCATCTCTCGGGCCAAGATACGCCCTCTCTGTAGTGACGATGGCTGTGCACAGAGTGTCACAGCATGGAGCTTCCTTCCTTGAAGCTTCCACGTTGAAACAGCGGTATGCGGAGATCTGGGGATGATGGTGTATCAACCGCGTCTTCTCGGAGTCGGGCCGTCGAGGTTCTTATGATGATATAACCCTAGCTTTGGCTCCCTCCCCCCTCTATCCGGAAAGATCTCCATCTCTGTTCTTCACTTCACCGAGCTCGGAGAAACGTTCAGAAAATGCTATCTTCACACTCACAAAGATCTCCAGCTTCCGTCAAAACACCTAAAGTTCCTTCACCTAAGCATCGTGGAACTACCACAATGGCTCTAACGTTCAGTCACCTCACTGCCGCAACCTTCGAGAAAGATGTCGGGCGCGGAAGGAAACGACCCAGAGTCAGAGAAGCCGTATCTTGTGAACAATGCCGAACTCGCAAGATTCGTTGCGATCGAGAAACACCATGCAAGCCATGCAAAGACCGCGGACATCCTTCAAGTTGTGTCTATAGCAGCCACAAGGACCGCAATCAACATCCTACTTCTAGTCCTCGTGCCAACAAGACAAAGATCCCAAAGTCTCCCAGCAAAAGTCCTCCTCAGACGCCCTCCATTGAGGTAGTCCCGCCCATCCAAACACATACTCCTCCCGAGAGCTGCTCCTCCTCAATCAGGGAGACACCCGAGCCAATGCTCAGCATCGACCGAGCACTCTCCCCCTTCTCCCGGCAGCCATCACCACTCCCAAGTCCCCGAAGCCCTCGTTTCCAAACCTCCGCCTGCAAAACCCGCATGATCGGCCTCAGCCATTGGATGGCCCCCTGCAACGAGATGGACGTCGTCCGCGCCATGCTCGACCACTCCGAGCTCTTCAACCCCTGCCGCAAAGCCTTCCATGAGCTCAAGACCATGCTCCGTCTACACAACTCCGTCCCCCCTTCTCTCCCAACTCTCACAAGCGAGACCGATCTCAAACTCCTCCTCCCTGACCGGCCCACCTGCGACCGCTGGTGCGCCCAGTACCAAGCCACTTACGGGCGCATCTACACCATCCTCGACCCCAAAGCGCTCACCACGGACGTGGACCGTATCTACAACGGAACCCTCTCCCACCCTGTCCATGTGTCCAAGGTCTTGCTGGCTACGGCCATCGCCATGCAACCCTCCTCTTCCTCCGACCGTCTGTACGGCCGGTCTCTAGCCCGCCAAGTCGAGATCTTCCTCCACTCCTCCAGCCAGTTCCAAAAACCCTGCATCGGCGTCGTGCAGGTGCATCTCCTTTTGATCCTGCTGAAGACCATCTCCGCCTCGGACACGGACAAGATCTATGATTTGATGGGTCTGCATGGGATCACGACGCAGATTGTGTTGAACATGGGTTTGCATCGGGATCCGGCGCTGTTCGCGGATGTTAGTCCTTACCATGCGGAGGTGAGAAAGAGGCTGTGGGCGTGTTTTGTTCGTTTAAACCTCGATTACTGCATCCGCAGCGGCACGCAATTCACACTCCGTCTTGAAGAAAGCGACTGTCCCCTTCCGACGACCGCTGGTCTTCGCGCTCCGGATGAGAGGACGACGTCGAACACCATACTTAGATGCGAACCGGATGAGCAGACGAGGGCGGATCTGGACTTTGGTATCGCGGCTGCGAGATTAGCCAACGTCATTGGGCCCATGCAGCAGGCGCTGTACTTATCTAAACCGGAGACCTCAGACCCATGCCAGATGCAAAACGAGCTCAGGGCGGCATACGAGGATATCGTCGCTTCCCTCCCAGCAGAGCTTCAACATGGCTCTTCAGCACAGGGCCAGAGGCAGCCAGCGGACCCCATTCAAGCACTTCAACAGTCCATGCTTTCAATTGCCTTACACAGCTTCCTCTCCATCATCAACCTCGCCTCCACTCTCTGCATTCCCGCCCATCCCTCCCAGCGTCCCTCCCTCATGGAAATCTGGGACTGTTCTACGAGTGTCTTTCACGAGTTCCAGTCCCTCTGCCAGTCTCCACTCCCAGCAAGCATAACAAGCATAACCTGCCACCTCCTCTGGACAGACGCCTGCCGCGCCGTTTTAGCAGCTTGCTGGACGGTCTCCCGACTAAGAGAACTGGATCAGTCCATGTCATCCCGGTCCCATCCGCAAAGAACGGTGCACGTCTTCCAACAGATTCTGACCGAGGCTTTGAGCTTCTTGTCGGGGATGTGGAAGGCCAAGTTCCATTTGGGGGTGGTGGCTGCTAAGACTAGTATCATCCTGGCGGTGACTCTCAACGTGACGCTAAACAACAGCTTGGATGAGCGAGCACTGATGGAGGTGGGGGTTGCTACTGCTGAGAATTTGGTTGGGGAGTTCACCGCCGCGCTGCAACATCTTCGGCAGCAGCAGCAAAGGCAAACCCGACAGGAGCAAATCCCTACCTCCACCAGCACTCTCCCGGATCTGGGCGGCATGGGAATGATGACCTACTCCCCCGTCTCAGCCTCCCTCTCCAGCCCCGACCTGGACTCTTCTCAATCCGTAGCAAGTCTCTACGGCTCTTGGACAGCTGCTCCCACACCCTCCAACACCCTCCTCGTTCCGCCGACGAGTTCTTCGGGAGCGAGTTCAATGGTGGGAACGCCGTCGTTGACGACGCATGAGTACTTCGACTTGGACTTCTCCGCAGCAGCAGCGGAATCGGCGTTTGACATTGGGTTGCCACAGGATAATCTGCCCTTGGATAGTCCTGCTGTGTATGGATATCAGGATGGATATCAGGTTGACGGGAGAATGCAGCAGCTTGAGGGGCAGGAAGGGATGGGGATGTATAACTTGAATCCGTACCAGGGGATGGAGGGGATGAATGGGATGAGTTTGTGGCAATGAGGAGGAGGAGTGGTCCTGGTGGGAATGAGGGAAGACTTCTTTCTGATGGACTGGACTCTAAGGAATATTCTGGGGAATGTGTAAGAGGGATAGCAAATGGTGATTAACTTGTTAAGATCTGCTGTTGTTTATTTGGATTGGAACGGGACTGGAGTTGTCAGACCAGGCAAGGCGCGTCGTGGTCATTCAAGAAAAGACAGGTAAAATAGCCGGGAACACGAGCCACCTCTAGCAACTAGTAGGAGCTTGAGAGAAAGAATGATAAAATGTCCATTCTACAAAAAGTATCAACCCCCTAATCTGCCCTATCGGATGCATTTTTTTACTTTCTTGAGATTGAACCGGATAAATGCCTGAGCAACCAAGTATATCAGCGAGTGAACGCCCCCTTAAGCATCCGATCCGAAGAGCCTCCCACGCCGCCTAGCACCATGCGCACCAACAACCTTCGAAACTACTATACTTTCGTGAAAGAAATGAAATGCATGCAAATGCAAGACCGCAAAAAAAATCTTTATTCGAGCCCATTTCTTTGCTAAGGCAGTATTCCTTTCGAAAACTGTAACGGCCGGAAAGGTATGCTACCGCTTGAGGGCAAAACATAAGCGCGACATGACCACCCCCCAGCCCTGTGTGTTGCCAATATAAGACCATGCTCCGCAGCTGCTTTCAACAACTAACAAGGGCCGCTGGTCTAGTGGTATGATTCTCGCTTAGGGTTCAATCCTGAGCATTCTTGCGAGAGGTCCCGGGTTCAATCCCCGGGTGGCCCCATTCTTTTTTCAGCTTTTTTCCTTTTGCCAAAATCATTTTCTGTCTAGTTTTTCTGTTTTCTATGCTTGAATGAGCATGGGTTTTTTTTGGGCTCTTTGTCATTTCATCTTTCTGGGTTGCTCCGTTCTTACTGCAATCTCCTTGCAATGCCTTTTTTCGACCGCATGCGAATGGACATGCTCGCTGGCTTATGTTTTGCTGAAACGTTGGACCATGGGTATCCGAGGATTGAACTTTGGATTTCTTTCGTGAACTGTGAAACGCATACCATCAACCTCAACTTGGCTACCCCCCGAAGTATCATTCTTTGCTTCACATGCCTACCGTTCAGACGACAAGTCCCAAGTGCATTTGTAAAATCCTCGAACCATCTTTACTCTGGTTGGTAATCCCAGGTCGTTCCTCCCTAATCTGGTGTCATCAAGCAACGACGTTAGGAGAAGCTTTGTACGACCTAAAGTGAAGAACCGGATATATCAGCTACTGTTTTGGACAAGCACGTTTACACGACCGAAAATGACGAGGTCTAATCATGAGGTTCACGATCGGAACAAATGTATTGATAAGGAAAAAAAAAAGTCACCACCTCACACACACCGCCCGCACCGGAAACTTTTCGGCGGAGAGTTTTGTTAGCCCGTTCGCCGTCGCCGGGAGATCTACGATCGACGTCGCTAACACTAACACCAACCCAATGACAAGGGGTGACAAGGGGTAAAAAAAATGGTGACATCGCTTCCAGATACCTCGGCTTCTGAAAGGGAGAAGTACCGGTTTCGCCTCAAAATGTCAATCAACTTTTTTTTTCTTTCTTTTTGGGCGCAGAGGTGAAGAGCCAGAAGGGTGAAACTGATAACTGTTCTGGACTTCCAGTAACTTCCAGGCTTGTACCATGTTACTCACTAACTCAAGCGAGTCAAGCATGGCGGAAGCAAGGCCGAAAGAAAGATTTTACCCGCTAGTAGGTACGGAGTTCGGTGGAGCTTCGGTAGTGGAAACTGGAAGCATTAATAAGCGTTGCACGAGGCGGTATCCATCCGCTCGGTATCAAGATTCGATACCATGACAGGAATGATATAAAAGAGGTCAAGACAGTTTCGATATAAACAGGGAGGCAACTGTTTTTGACTTGGACTTACCATCTTAAGCCCCTCATCTTTCTTGACAAAAGTCCATCTACTCGACTTCAACACCTCCAACACCACTACCAAAACACCACTCACTAACGAAGAGAGACCCAGGCCCCGGCCACACAACACCACCAAAATGGCTTCCGTCACCGATTTGAAGCTGGCCCAGCCTCTAACCCTCCCCAACGGCCTCACCCTCCCCAACCGCCTCATCAAAGCCGCCATGGCCGAACAACTCGGCTTCGGCAACCACCTGCCCAACCCCGAGCTCTCCGCCGTTTATGCTACCTGGGCCCGCGGTGATTGGGGCATGATCCTAACAGGCAACGTGCAAGTCGACCATGCGCACAAGGGTGACGCCCACGATATCTCCCCTGGTCACCCGGGTACGACGCCGGAGCAGACGTTGACTGCTTTTAAGGCTTGGGCTGATGCTGCTCGCCTTGAGGGACAGAGTAAAACGCCTGTTGTCGTGCAGATTAACCATCCCGGCCGACAGAGCCCGATGGGTGCTGGCACGAGGGGATTGCTGGAAAAAGCGGTGGCGCCTAGTGCTGTGCCGTTGGTGCTGGGAAGCGGGTTCGTGCCGCGGTTGGCGTCGAAACTGTTGTTTGGCACCCCCAGGGAGTTGACTGTCGCCGAGATCAAAGATATCGTGCAAAAGTTCGGTACGACTGCTAGGATCACGGCCGAAGCAGGGTTCCAGGGCGTGGAGATCCATGCGGCTCATGGATATCTTTTGGCGCAGTTTTTGAGCAAGAAGACGAATAAGAGGGGGGATGAATATGGCGGGTCAGCCGAAAACAGGGCGAGGATCGTGGGGGAGATTATTGAGGAGTGTAGGAGGCAGGTGGCTGAGGCCGTTGGTGAAGAGGAGGCGAGGAGGTTTGTGGTGGGAATCAAGTTGAATAGTACGGATTGGCAGACGGGACGTAATGGAAAGGAGGAGGAGACGGATACGGCGGAGGAGGTGCTGAGGCAGATTGAGCTTTTTGAGCAGTGGGGGGTGGATTTTGTGGAGGTTAGTGGTGGGAGTTATGAGGATCCTCAGGTGAGTTTTTTGCGTTTCTTTTTGGTGTTGAGAAGGGAGGAGAATGGCTTGCCTGGACAAACGCTAACACCAGACACAACAGATGTCCAACGGCCCCAAGGTCGAAAAGTCCGAACGCACCAAGGCCCGCGAAGCCTTCTTCCTCGAGTTCGCCAAGATCATCCGCACAAAGTTCCCCAAGCTTCCTCTCATGGTCACCGGCGGCTTCCGCACCCGTCAGGGCATGGAGGCTGCTTTGGCCACCGACGACTGCGACATGATCGGCATTGGACGTCCGGCCATCATCAACCCTTCGCTTCCCGCCAACTTGATCCTCAACCCGGAGGTTCCCGATCAGGATGCCAGGCTATTCGACAAGAAGAAGGTTGAGCCGCACTGGATCTTTGAGAAGTTGGGCATGAAGTCCGTTGTTGGTGCTGGTGCTGAGATTGTACGTCACGTTATAAACCCTTTGCTTGCTCATGTTTGTCTTTTTCCGAGTATGTGATCATGCTAACTGGTTGTTTTCTAGATCTGGTATGTGAGCGAGCTCAAGAAGCTGGCCAAGTTTTAGGGAGAGTGAGGGATGATAGAGTACACGATACCCACATTTTTGGAGTTACGATAGAGCTTCCGGCATCGAATAGAGGCGTTAATGATGTTTGCATAGCTGAATGTGCTGGAATTACCTCGTCTCTCGTATTGTGAAGGCCAGATTGACCAGTTCGCGTGCTGACATGGCTGGCGGTCGACGAACTAGTGCTAGGTACGTATAGTGTCTGGAGGCTTTACGTGGGAGAACCTGTTCATCAATTACAAAGAACAGTCATGAAAATCAAATCGCGTAGACGATAGGTGGGAAGTGTGGACGGTTATTTGATGCACCGAACTTTGTTTAGGGAGTTGAAGTTGGGAAAATGAGGATGACATAAGGCCAAACGCCAAAGGGCGGGAGGTGCGGGACGTAGCCGAGCACTTGCACTAACAGTTTCCGTGTCTAGAACCTGCAAACCAAGTTAGTGTGAACTACAGTTTCCCTGGCAGCGGTTCAAAGCGCTCATGGCGCTGTCAAAGGCGGCAGCACCGACCCAGCGCTTTGGTCAGATCGTGCAACGCACACCGTGAACCTCAAGCCCCCGTCCAGTTCATCCCATTGAGTTGGGGGCCGGGACTAGAGAGTCAAAGTAAGTAAACAACGAGTGATTTGAACAAGTGGTTTGGCATTTACTCGTCTGGGCTAGAAAAGACGAGTGAGATCTGTTAGTGATTACATGACACCAGTAAGCCGACTGTTAGCACTTACACCTTTTTTTCATCTATGTCGTCACCGCAGGTAAGGTCACGCCAGAGTAAATGTTGCGCCGTTTCACCCATCTTAATACCCGTTCTGTTATACCTATCGGTATGACTACCTATAACGAAGAAAGCGCTGGTACTACACGAAGTGGATGTAACTTTCTGTACACATATCCTACAATGCCGGCTCCAAAAGATGTTCCTCGGTGAAAGCTAAGAAAAAGGCTGAGGGGCGATGCGACGCTAGAACAAAAAAAAACGAAGAGGAATTCAGGGTATCATGTTTCGAGCTGATGGAGCACCGTGCCGTACAACCTCGCTCCGACACTCATACACAAAGCGAAAGGCCGACCGACGACTGGTAGAGGCTCAATGGCTATCACCTCACCACCACACCACCGCATCACCACATCCCCCTCGACGGCTCCCCGCCTCCTTCCGTATCCGGATAATAATAAGGTGGACCGCTGTACAACATACCAGTCGTCGGATCCTCCATCATGCCCATCATCGGCATCTGAGGCTGCTGGAAGTGATCTTCAAATCCTCCATCTCCCCACAAGTTTCCAGCGAAGGCCATATTTGGGTCCATATAGTTGACAATGCCCTCCATGAACGGCGACGGTTCGTGCGGTTGCCCTTGGCCCAGTGCATGCGTAGTGGGAATAGAAGCGGCACCGGGACCTGTACTAACAGCAGGCCCAGGCAGGAGCGGCGACGAGTCATTACCAACGGCAAACCCAGTTCCTGCCGTTGAGGCCAGTGTTGTGGCCGGTGGTATTGTCCCTGTACCTGTTCCTGTTGCTGCCAAAGAGCCGCCGTTGTCCATGTTACCGTTGCCCAAGATGCTCGCAAGTTTTTCGACATATGACGGAGCAGGTGGCCGTGTCCCCGTCTGCCTAAGCAGCGCTTCGGACCTTTTCTGCCAAGCTTCAAGGACTTTGCGAGCGGTTTGGAAGTACAACCGGTTTGTCATGTCGAACAGGTCGGTATTGAGTTGGTAGACGAAGGAGATTTGCCGCCAGGCGCGATCGATTAGGTCGGTCTTAACGTTTGCTGTCTTCATATTCTCATCACTGGCGGACGGGGACTGGACCTGGCACAGCTGCGAGACGACGTACATGAAGTTGAATGGCTGGAAGTACACGCGCGAAAACCAGAAGAAGGCGGGGTCGTCGTTGACAAGGTTTTGTTCGTTGTGCTCCATGTCGATGATAGCTAACCTGAAAGCGCGGTCGACATCGTCGAAGCCTTGTTGGTCAGAAGTGGAAGGGGGTTGGGGTTTGGCATTGCAGAGTTTCTTGATGAAAAATTCCTTGAACTTGGAAGCCAGGGCGTGCACCGGGCCGTTGGTGGGGTGCAAGTGGTAGCGGTCCGTAAACGCTGACAACTCGAGGGCTAGTTGTTCGACGGTGCGGCGGTGACGCTGGTCGTCGGAGCCAGGGGCGTGGCTGCCTGGGAGGTCGGCCGCGATCATTACACCTTCGAAATCCTGCCCGTTGGTGAGGAGGAAGTCGGTGGCCTTATAGGCCATGAGGCAGAAGATCATCTCGGTGGGGCCGTCGCGTTCTACAAAGTCTTCTTTGGCATCGGGATGCATGTCGGTGTCGTCGATGTTTCTGGGGAGCTCGGTGGACCAGTCTCGCACAACCGACGCAGACTTGAAGCCGGATATTGTTGCGGATTTGGCATCGAGCACGACAAGCTGCCACCAAAGCCGCCTTCTCATTTCGGTTTCGAGGGGTGGTAGCCCTAATCGTTTGCCATCAACGTGAAGACCCAACTTTCGAGCCAGGCGTATGGCGGTGCCAAGCAGAACCCAAGTGACATGAGGATTGAATCGGCCTTGGAGCGATGTCTGTGATTGTCAGCATTGCGACTTTCAAACGATGAACAGCGTCTTGAGGGATGGCATACCAAGTAAAGAGTAAATGCCTGGAGAGTAGTAAGGTCGTTTGTGCTGAGAAAGCCCATTCGTAAAAATGTCAAGCGAGCACCTTGAGAAAAGTCCCGAAGAGCCTGCTCCCTGTCATAGCCCAGCCGCTTCATGCACTCGTCTGCATCCAACGACACGACCGCCATCACAAAGATGGAGAAGAACAAGGCTCGTATGTTGGAACGAAGCACGAACGGCCCGCTAGAAGCTTCCGCGACATATCTCTCCAGCGTCGGCCTGTGGATGATCTTCATTAAGGGGTTGACTCTCTGGAAGAAAATGTCACAGAGCGCCCAAACAGCACCGGGTTCGGGCCAGAAAGACATGGGATCAACGGTTGGAGTGTCGGCGCCGAGGATCAGCTCTGAGCCATCGTCTGGCGCAATGTCTACCATGGCTCTTATTTCGCCTAGCTGTATATATGTTGGTAAGCCTGAAGACCAGAACGAAGAGATGAGGGCATACCTCTTGGTACACGGTGCCCAATAGAGAGTCCATGAAACGAACACCGCCCTCCTCCTGGATCAGTCTCGGTTTTCCCTTAGAGTCCCAAGTGGAAGCAGAAGTGGTCGGTGTGACGGGAATAGCCAGACCCTGGCCACTTTCTTTAGCAGCATCCATTTCACGCCTCATTTGCTCCATTTTTTCCGTCACGGCAGCCAGTTTTTCCTGGAGCGCTTGGTGTGGTGGCCGACGTTTTCTAAGAGGTGCCGGTTTACTGGGTATGCACTGGACATTGGACTGTAAGGCAAGGTTAGCGTGCTTATGCAAGAGGATCGAATTATGCGGGACAGCCAACCCTCTTGCAGTTATCGCAGGGGAACACTCGATTACACCTGATCTTTCTTCCTTGACATAGCTGGCAAGCGAGGATACGAGGCGACTTGGCGTAGCGTACTTGTTGTTGCTGAGGCTGACTGCTCTGAGGTTGGTCTTGAGAGGGATCCTGACTTTGAGCTTGGTCCCATGGAGACTCCAATTGGGCCGGAGACTGGTCCCATGAGGATTCTGCTGAGCCTGGAGTTTGGCCCCACGAAGGCTGAGATGGGGTTGAGACTTGGGGTTGAGTCTGAGACGGAGGTTGAGCTGAAGACCCTGGAGCTGGTTGTGGAGGGGCTCCTGATAGGGCGGATGGATCAGCCCCTGAAGAAGCCGTTGAAGCCCCTGGAGCAGTCCCCGAGGCAGAGGGCCGAAGGGCCATGGGCACATCTTGGAAAGGGTCCATGACTGCTGCCGATGCTGTTTGGATTGGTGAGTGCCGCTGGTGATGATGCCGCGATACTTTTGTAGTAGAGATGGTGCGAGTATCTCTATGGGAGATGTATCCTGGTAGAGAACAAAGAAAGTCCAGCGGATGAGGAAAACGACCATGTAGTTGGTGGGGATATCAGGCCCAAGAAAGGAAATAACCAAGTTCCCAGTACTTGATGATCTAGCAAAGAGGCTGAGCTAAGATGAGAATTAGGTTGAGTTGAGACCCAGTGAGTGTAAAAGTGCGAAATGAAGTGGAAAGGAAAAGAATGTGAAAGGCCGCGAGAACCTCAACGGTCGGGAAACTCTCCGATTCTTTTGTAGGATTGGTGCCTGCCTTTCAGGGCAATGGGGTGTGAATGGGTACTGAGGGTACCTCCTTCCTGTGCCGGTGGCACTCTTCAGTCTCTTCTTGCTCCTGCCTCCCACTCACACAGGAATCCCGTCCTGACTTGGAAGGAACTTGTCGAGAGTGTGAACAGTCGTTGTTGCCTGCTGTTGGCAGGCAGCAGAAACAAGAGAATATGACGCTGCCTGTGAGTTCTTGGCCTGGACAAAGTTTCGAAGTGGAAGTTGGAGGTGACATGAATGGAACTCCCGCATCGTGGGGACCATCCTAGAGGTACGCGTACCACATGCACAAAACTTTGCCTGGTACCTTCTGCATTATAAATCGTGCTGGTATCTCTACCGCCTCCCCTTGTACCTCTCTCTCACCACAGCAGTGGTAGTGCGTGGGTATGGGGCTCTTCTTGGCATCTTGGCGTCAGTCTCAAAAGCGAAACCGAGCATCAAAGTGGACAAAATGGAAAAAAAGAGGCTGAAGAGAGGCTCCCAACTGGACACCTCATCCACAAAGTTTGCCAGCTTGAACTGGCGGGGAACGTTTTATCAAAGTTTTCATGGCTGAGCTGATTAGTCATTTGAAAATAGAATACTATGCAGTATATGGAGAAAAAGATGGTATCACGGCATCTAGGGCAGCCAGTTCAGCAAGATGATGCAGGCCATTGGACTCGTTGGAGCGATATTGGAGCCTCCAGCGCATCGGCAGTCGGGTGCTGGACATCCCGACGCCAAGCGCTTCCACTGTTCCAGTCTCGATTTGTGCAATCAACCGACCTGGGAGCACATTGTGGCTCGTGCTTCTTTCATTAACCGCGAAAAGGGGACCAAGTTCAGCCCAGAAGGGTCCAACTTGGGGAACCGTGAATGGAAAAACACCGCCCTGGGCACTCCTGGCGCATCTAGGATACTTATCCGCGTATAGGTAGGTTGGTGCGTGATAGGTAGAAGTACCTCTACGTACCGTGACCTTTTTCCTGTTTTGGTTTGCAGGAGATGTGAAAGTGGCAGTCTTAGTCAGCGGCAGTTGAAGTGGGCGGTGGCTTTGGACAAGAAAATGTGTTCCCTTTGGATGCAGTGATGAGGGGTGGTGCCTTGCGCATTGATATATGAATAGATCAATTCAAGTTTGCGTCAAGTTTAGGTTCCTTGAACAGCTCAGAAAAACACATCTCAAACGGCGGTGGTGGTGTTTATCCTGAACAAAGTTGCTTGGCACCCGCACAGTGGAAGTGGAAGGGTTCGATGACCGCCCAGAATGCCGATTTTCTCGGATTCCTCGCGGAGTTAACATCCATTGCCCGGCTGCACATCCGCACATGGCGATAAGATAAGCGCGCTCTAAGCTTTTAATCCTGTCACTTCGCCTTGATCCGATCCCGCCGCCTGGACCACCATCCCCAAATGTGACGGCGGTACGTACCTCCCCGGTTAAACGTGCCTGGCGTGCTCGGGATGACCGGTGCCGGAGCCCCCACAAAACATTTTGATGCCGGGATCGCCACCCCGGGCCATCCATGGACCATGGTATCCCGGACTCCACTACTGACTGACTGCCGGCCCATCCCCAGTCGCTAAACGAATCACTGTGACTCGATTTTCAATCTGTCGTCTTGGTGTTGCACCTATTAAACACCCAATTGCAATTCCAGTGCCATGGTCAGTTGTAAGTCGTGATAGCTGGTCCATCATGATTCACCCCGTGGTATGTACTCTGTTTACCCTCTACAATTGCCATTGCCATAGCGACTAACACGACCTCCCTCCAACAGAGAAGAGCCCTGGCCGTGGCTGCCAGCAGAGCCCCCCGCCAATTCCTTGCCGCCTCGAGAACCACCTCCGTCCGCAGTGTCCGCGCCGCCGCCGCCGGTTCCTACTACAGCACCACCTCCCGCCGTCTCCAAGATGCCTTCCCCTCGCAGCTCGAGAACCTGGCCTCTTCGACCCTCCCCAAGGTCGTCCCCCAGGTGCCCCAGACCTTGACCGAGAAGATTGTCCAGCGCTACTCGGTCGGCCTCGCCCCCGGCAAGAAGGTCAAGTCGGGCGACTATGTCACGCTCCAGCCTCACCACTGCATGACGCACGACAACTCGTGGCCGGTCGCCATGAAGTTCATGTCCATCGGCGCGTCCAAGATCCACGACAACCGCCAGGTCGTCATGACGCTCGACCACGACGTCCAGAACAAGAGCGAGGCCAACCTCAAGAAGTACCGGCAGATCGAGGAGTTCGCCAAGACGCACGGCGTCGACTTCTACCCTGCCGGCCGAGGCATCGGCCACCAGATCATGGTGGAGGAGGGCTACGCGTGGCCGGGCACCGTCACCGTCGCCTCCGACTCGCACAGCAACATGTACGGCGGCGTCGGCTGCCTGGGCACGCCCATGGTGCGCACCGACGCGGCCTCCATCTGGGCTACGGGAAAGACATGGTGGCAGATCCCGCCCATCGCCAAGGTGACCTTCACCGGCCTGCTCCCGCCCGGCGTGACGGGTAAGGACGTGATCGTCGCTTTGTGCGGCCTCTTCAACAATGACGACGTGCTCAACCACGCCATCGAGTTCACCGGCGCCGAAGAAACCATGCGCTCCATCCCCGTCGACGACCGTCTGACCATCGCCAACATGACCACCGAATGGGGCGCCCTGTCCGGTCTCTTCCCCATCGACGCCGTCCTGGCCTCCTGGATGCGCGCCAAGGCCACGGTAACCGCCATGGAACACCCCGAGCTCGGCGACAAGGCCAAGTTCACCCACGCCAAGATCGACGCCCTTTTGGAAAACCCTCTGGTCGCCGACCCCGGCGCCACCTACGCCAAACAGCTCTACCTCAACCTCTCCACCCTCGCCCCCTTCGTCGCCGGCCCTAACTCCGTCAAGATCGCCACGCCCCTTAAGGACCTCGAGGCCCAAAACCTCAAGCTCGACAAGGCCTACCTCGTCTCGTGCACCAACTCGCGCGCCTCCGATATCGCCGCCGCCGCGCGCGTGTTCAAGGACGCTGCCGCTGACAACAACGGCGTCATCCCCAAGGTCGCTCCCGGCGTGAAATTCTACATTGCCGCTGCCTCCCTTCTCGAACAAAAGCAAGCCGAAGACTCAGGCGACTGGCAAGTCCTCCTGGACGCTGGCGCCGAACCCTTGCCGTCTGGCTGCGGCCCCTGCATCGGTTTAGGCACCGGCCTGTTGGAGCCGGGTGAGATCGGCATCTCTGCTTCCAACCGTAACTTCAAGGGGCGCATGGGTTCCACGGACGCCAAGGCTTACCTCGCTTCTCCTGAGGTCGTCGCCGCTTCGGCTTTGAAGGGCAAGATTGCCGGACCGGGTTGGTACCAAAAGCCCGAGGGTGTGGAGAAGGTGATCATCGGCGAGGGCAACGGAGTGGTGGAGCAGGACAAGGCTATGTCCATTGAGGATGCCTTGGACAAAATCATCGCCGAGGCCGAGTCCCTTATCGCCAATGCTGAGGCTGGCCTTGCTCCCGAATCTGCCGAGTCCGCTGCTTCAGAAGCCTCGGAGGAATCCCTAACCGAAATCCTCCCCGGCTTCCCAGAAGCCATCTCCGGTGAAATCATCTTCTGCGACGCCGACAACATCAACACAGACGGCATCTACCCGGGCAAATACACCTACCAAGATAACATCACCCCGTCCAAAATGGCCGAAGTCTGCATGGAGAACTACGACCCCTCTTTTGGTCAAATCGCCCGGGCCGGTGACATCTTGGTAACAGGCTTCAACTTCGGCTGCGGCAGTTCTCGTGAACAAGCGGCGACCGCTATCCTTGCTAAGCAGATCCCGCTGGTGGTGAGCGGTAGTTTTGGGAATATCTTTAGCAGGAATTCGATTAATAATGCGTTGATGGGGGTTGAGGTGCCCAAGTTGGTGCAGAGGCTTAGGGAGGAGTTTGGCGAGAAGGTGGCTACTAGACGGACGGGGTGGAAGTTGACGTGGGATGTGAGACGCAGCAAGGTGGTTGTTGAGGAGGCTAATGGCAAAAAGTGGGAGCAGAAGGTGGGCGAGTTGCCGCCGAATGTGCAGGAGATCATTGCTAGGGGCGGGTTGGAGAAGTGGGTTAAGAGTCAGATTGAGGCTTGATTGAGGCTTGAGTTCCATTTCTTGGGAGGCTCTGTGTGAGTAGATAGATGATGATGGAAGGATAGATAAAAGTACAGGCAGTCCCCGATTTGTAGATGGGATAGAAAAAAAATATAGAAGATATCCCTTGTACATGTACGAGCAAATGGCTGTTACTTTCTGGGGTGTTCGAAATAAGTCGTTTTGTGGAAGGAAGAGATGAATGATGGCTTGGATATCTTTGTTGATGGCAAGCAGGTAGACACCTGGAAAAGTAAGGTACAGACGTCAGAACTGACCAGGCTCAGCTTCGAAGACGGTGTGACAAAAATCCCGGGTTCGTGAACGGAACAAGTGTAAAAAGTGGAAATCGCGTTGCATACAGCTGGCCTCTGTGCTCTTGGAAGATTCTCCGCCCTGTGTGTGTGCTACTATGATGTTAAACCATCCATAGTCAGAGTAACTGTTCCGAACTGCTCTCGTGAAAAAATGGCATGTAATCACGACATTCACAACCGACTACGAGCTTGTTACCCCTCGATCTCTGTATCCATTATTCATGTTATACACCCAATATATTGACGGCCAAATAAAGATAGCAACTGCTTTCCCTAACCCCGCCCATCCGCCCGCTCGCTTCTAGCAAGTGCTCGTAAAAACGCCACCCTTTTTATGGACCTTTTGGTTTTCCCTTAGGTAGTATAATACATATTTGAGTTACACAAACACACGACACAACATAGGTTTATCTTGATTTCTTCCACTCATTAAATTTTCACATATAAATAACGTCAGGTAGCCGGCCCGGCGAACAGTATCATGGTCGCCTTCGTCATCATGGCCCACCTGACATGGAGTCATTCATGACCTCCGATATTTATCATGGGGGCAGACATGGTCTTTTAACCCATGATCATGCCCTTCATGCCCTGAAGATCACCCTCCTTGGCGGCAATCTCGAAGTAGCCGTAGATGATACTAAAGAACAAAATGTTAGCAACCGATCTTTGATCCACAATTAGTTAGGTGACAAAACTTACGTGACAGCCAAGAGAGTACCAGTACCGGAGCCGAGAGCGCCCATGAGGTCGCTGGCAACAGAGAGAGCACCAATGCAGGCACCACCGAAAGCGGCAGCAGTGGGGATGATGCGCTTGAGCTCCTTGTACATGCTCTGCTCGCGATGGCCGGCCATGACGAGACCCTGGTCCTTGAGCTGCTTGGCAACATCGCGGGGGCTGGAGCCAGAAACCTCAATCCAGGTCTTGGAGAAGACGGCGCAGGCAGTGAGCATGTAGGCGATGTAGACGGCAGTGTGGATGGGGTCGAGGAGAGCATCCTTGAAGTTGAGAGGGGGGCTCATGTAGTAAACGAGACCGGAAACGGCAGAGAGCTGGGCAGTACCCTCCTTGGCCTCCCAGACACCGAAGAGACGGACCAGAAGGTTCTCGGAGAAGCGAGAGTAGAGCATCTGGCTGATCAGGAAGACGTTGGAGGAGAGAGCGGACTGTAGCATGATGGGCATGTTGGAGGTGTAGAAGAGGCGGATGGGGTAAGAGCCACGAGCACCACGCTGGCGGGAAGACTTGACGGGGATCTCGACGCGGAAGCCCTGGAGGTAGATGACGGCGGCGAAGACGATGAGGGTGGCGAGCAGGTTCATGATGTTGGGGAGGTTCTGGCGGTAGAAAGCCTCATAGAGAGCACGCTGCTTGTTGTCCCAGGTCATGAGGAGGTGGAAGAGGGCAATGACGGCACCCTCGTACTCGGGGCCACGGCCGGTGTTGATGGAGGTGGGGGAGAAAGCCTTCCACATGATGGACTCGCAGATGTTGGTGGCAATGAACAGGGAGATACCGCTGCCGAGGCCATAGCCCTTCTGGAGGAGCTCATCGAGGAGAATGACGATCATGCCGGCAATGACGAGCTGGAGGATGAGGAGGAAAACGATACCGGCACCGAGGTCGCTGGGAGGGCCATAGAGACCGGTGAAGACGTAGACAGTGGCGGTACCGATGGAGAGGATAACAGCGAACAGCTTCTGGGCGGTCTGGTAGAGCTCGCGGTCGGCCTTGAGGTCGAGGTTGACGTCGATCATGTGGGTACCGGCGAGGAGCTGGAAGACCATGCCGGAGGAGATGATGGGGGTGATACCGAGCTCCATCAAGGTACCTCTGTTACTCGCCATCATCATGCGCAGCCAGTATAGCGGATCGGAGGTGTCGGACGAGACAATGCCATAGAGGGGCATCTGGCTCATGACCAAGAAGATGAGCAGGGTCAAGCCAGTCCACATCAACTTTTGGTTGAAGGGGATCTTGGTCTCGGGCTGCTGAACCTCGGGGAGGAACGGCACGAAGGGCTTGACGAGATCGAGGAACCGTACTGCATGGCGGGCGGGAGGTTAGTCACAGTCATCATCACCAACGCGCCTACGCGTGTTTAACTAGGGCAATAGTGGCAACTTACGGGAACTCATGATGGGCAATGGGGTGTGGGGAGAGAAGGAAGAGAAAAGGGTAAAAAGAAGAAAGATTAAATTAAACGGGCGACAACAGCCCTTTGTAAAGTTGGAAGCGCAGAGAGTGTTGTCGGCGCTGCGTTGAAGGTTCAAGCAAGGAAAGGGGGGGGAAGTGGAAGGGTGGAGGATGAGTTGGCGATTAAGAAGTGTGGAAGTGGAAGCCGAAAGGGAAGGCGGAAGGCGGTGCGTCGCGAGATCTGTCCAAAAAGCCGCCCAAGTGTGATGTGTCCAATTTGGAGGGTCCCGGTGTTAGTGTTCTTGGGAAGAGACCCACTACACGTGACTGCTAACCAATGGCAGCCGCGAATTGCATGGCCAGCCTTCTGGAGCTGGAACGAGCTTCTGACGTTTGCAGGGGAGAGCAACCTCCAACTCCCGTCGCACCCAGAACGAGGGAGCTCCTTCGGCAGGCAACATCCGCCCCGTCCACAAGGCATCCCTCCACTTTCCAGCGCCCCTTGTTGAACCCAAATCGTTGGGGAAGCCTGGACAGCAGCAGGGGTTAGGGGTCAGCGTGTGGATGCCATCTTCCTTATCGATAACAACCCGTCCGTCAACTTTCTGGGGATTGAAGGTGGGCTTGGTGGGGTTGATGCCTGCCGGTGTCATTGTCAATTCAATCCCGTCTTGAACTTTTTTGTTTTCTTTTTTCCCATTCCGTCAACCCTCAGAGCAATGCGCCTCAGCACCTCGACAAGCTTCTTCGATAACCGTCAATGAGGTGGACCATTCCAAACTTCTCACAGGCCATCCGTTCCGTCTTTCGCACAGCAACAATGGCAGACCCTCTGGTTGTCATTTACGGGTCCACGGGCACCGGCAAGTCTGATGTACGACAGCTACCTCCATCTCTACTTCACCAGCCATTCGATCACCATTGCCTCTCCTCCCGTCTTCGTGTTCCTGTGCGCTGATCACAATTATTATGGCTCCAGCTTGCCGTGGAACTAGCGACCCGATTCAATGGCGAAATCATCAATGCCGACGCCATGCAAATGTATCGAGGCCTACCCATCATCACCAACCAGCTCACTCCCGAAGAGCAGCGCGGCATCCCCCACTACCTGCTAGGCAACATTGGACTCGACGAGGACCCATGGTCTGTCACCAGCTGGAAGCGCGAAGCGACGAGGATTATATCGGATATCAGGTCGAGGGGGAAGCTGCCTATCGTAGTAGGAGGAACTTCATACTACCTTGACGGCCTGCTGTTTGACGAGAAGCTGGTCGAGTCGGATCCTGCGACAACCGAAGAATCAGAGGCAGCCGCCAAGATTACACGAGAAGAACTCGCGAGCCAACATCCAATTCTTCGCGAGTCCGCCGAGGTCATGCTGGCCAAGCTACAAGAAGTCGACCCAGTCATGGCCGAGCGCTGGCACCCGAAAGACATTCGCAAGATTCGCAACTCGCTCGAGATTTACCTTACCACTGGCCGTCGTGCCTCCGACATTTATGCCGAACAGCGTGCTCGGAAAGAGGCCAAGCGCGCAGATCAACCACCGAGTCCCTGGAACTTGCTCCTATTCTGGCTCTACGCCAAGCCCGATGTGCTTAACGAGCGCCTTGACAAGCGTGTAGACAAGATGGTAGCCAATGGTCTTTTGGACGAAACATCATCAGTCTACGACTACTTACAGCGCCGTCTCGCAGCAGGTGACACTGTCGACCGCACCAAGGGCATCTGGCAGTCCATCGGGTTCCGCCAATTCGAATCATATCTATCAGCCATCAAGTCTACCGAAACCGACACTCCACAAGCCGCACTTGAAAAACTCAAGCAACAAGGAATCGAGGATACCAAAACAGCAACCCGCCAGTACGCAAAATACCAAATCAGGTGGATCGCTCGAAAGACCATTGCAGCCCTTCAGGAAGAGAATCTTCTGTCCAAATTCTATCTTCTGGACTCGTCCAACATTTCCCAATGGCACTCTGAAGTAGCCGAGAAGGGAAGTTCTCTTCTAGCCAAACACCTTGCCGATCAGCCGCTACCGCGACCAGAAGAGTTGTCGGACACTGCGAGAGAGGTGCTGGCCGAGCAGTTGGAAAGGAGCAACCGGCCCGAGACGATATGCAACAAGACATGTGAGGTGTGCGAGAAGGAGTTTAGAATCGAAGAACAGTGGCAGAAGCACCTCAAGAGCAAGAAGCACCAGAAGGCAGTCAAGTGGGCAAAGAGGCAGGCAGAGGGGTGGCCGACCAGGGGAGAGGGGAAGGGTGATAAAGTGGAAGGAACAGATGACGATGCCGATGCTGATGCCGATGCTGATGGGCAGGTCCCAAAGCCCTAGTCGGAAGCTGCGTTGCTGGATGAGCCAATTTCACATGGTACCCGTGGGTATAAATCCCACAATCCTCTCACCATCCCCCAATCTTTTCAAGTCGGTCCCGTACCCTTTGGATACACCCCCCCGCTTTCTGCCTTCTACATCTCTACTCTGACATCGATCGATATTATCCTTTTCTGACAGTGGCGCGCAATGTCGTAGGATCTTTCATGGTTCGTTCTGACGAACGAGGACGCCCGTGGCCTGCAAGAGTACGGCCTGTTGGATCAGAACTATGAGCTCGGATACCATGAACTGCACAAAGGCTGCTTCCTCAGGCACGATGACATCTCAGATGCCCTCCGCAAATCCCCAACGAAGCCGTCCGATATGCTAAAGATACCCATGATCCTCATTTCACGGGAAGCGCTTATCTGGCTTGGCTTCAGTGACAAGATGGCCGACCAGCTGTGGCAACAATGGCTCTACCTGCACAGCAACAGAAGGCCAGGCGTCTTGGAATTCCGCGACATCATCTTGACCTTTTTTCGTCTTCCCGACGTTACCGGTGGAATTCCAACCTTCGACACATTCAGCGACGATGATAACGAATGGAGACGAGTCCTTCACGCCCACGGCCTCTCCCAACAATTCGTGGACATGATCATGGACCCTTGTTTCCGCGCCCAACGACTAACCGAATCCTGCAAGTACTGGATTGAAGACACCCTGCGACAGCGTTGGGACTTGTTGATAAAAGTGCACAAAACCTCGAGGAAAAGAACAGCTCGGATATGGGAAAATCATGACTGGGACATTCCCCCTTTATTCTCATCACCCTCATCGAAGTTAAGCCTGTTCAAAGCCCGCTAGCAGCAACGCAAACGGAAAATCGACGACCACATCTCACTCTTGGTGCACACTGGCCGCCCAGACGAAGACGAAGACGAGGTGCCTGATTTTTACACCGCAAAGAACCTTTGCTGTGAAGGATCAGTTCTCGAATCTACATTTCTCGCAGGGCCCGGAGGACCTCCGGATGCTCCTCCTTGCGCCTGCTCCTTTCGCAAAGACAGCACAAGACGCACAAGACATGATCACTTGATACTGTACAAAGTCGTGACCGGTGTGCAGCTCAAGGACATTAGAATTTCTAACCCTGGTAATCTCAGCCATGTGGTGTTATCCAACATCGACAGCTTAGTAGAGGTACCCAGGGAGCCGGAGCGGGAACCTTTTCTCTACAACAACACCCCCGGCGACGACGACACCCGAAACAGTGCGGCTTCCGTGAGGTCGCAGAGAAGAGGAGCACACAAAAGAGCAGACCTCATCTTTTTCACCCCTGACCGCGAGCTCGCGCTGGCTGAGTACAAGTGGGCTGTGCACCGGCTCGACAGGTCCGCTGAGACCGTTGGTGGCGCAGCCAAATTCGCAGGTGGTGCAGACGTACAGATGCTGGAAATCCGCATCCCCATCCAAGAAATCGATGACCTCATTCGGATTCAGTTAGCCCACTTGATCCAGCCCCCGTCCGCGTCTTACATGGGGTTCATCGTGTGGCAGGAGATGGTTCTCTTGTCGAGGCTGAAGGAGCTGACCCCGTCGGAGTTTGCATTCCTCGAGGCTGTTTTTTGGGAGAAGAGTGACCCGCACCTTCAAGTAACAAGGCGACTCGCAGAACCAACGCTACGTGGTATCAGAGAGGGCGAGTGGTTTGTGCTTGCTTGTGCCGCTGTGAAGAGGAGGGCTTTCTGGGATGTTGTTTCGAAGACGGTGGCCGGGGCCGCAGAGGAAGGTACAGCCACCTCTAGCAAGCCAACGACAACGGCAACGACAACGACAACCAGCAAAGACCTCCCCACAACAGCATCATCATCAACATCATCCATACCGTCCGGTGCCCCTAATGCTGACCACGGCCCCGAACCCGACCCGTACGGGCCGAAGTACTTTATCTACACTGGTGATCCCTTGAAGCCAGTGGATGAGTATGTCTTCAATGTGTCAACGAGTCAGGGGAACAACTGGTTTTTGAAGAATGTTTGTTACTTTGAGGCTTACAAGTTGATTTTGGAGGAAATAACCACTCAAACGGACGAGGGGAAATAAACCAACTAGAAGAAGGGGGAATAGATATGAACAGGAAAAAAGGATGGTGGAAGCGGAAGCGGAAGAGGGTGCAACTAGGTAGTTAGGGGGAGGTTGAACACCAGCGTTGTAATTTCGTACCTTGCTTTTGAGCCTGTGGAGATATACATAGGTAGTTGTAGGAAAATAGCGATGCTAACATGCTTAACTCATGTCTTGACTTCATTTTCCCCGAGTTCTTTCAATTCTTGTTCATCGTCGAATGGCTTTTGGAACATTCTTATCCCTCACTTACTAAGGACTTCCAGTCAAGAAATACTGTCCCGCTCCTGAAAAAGGAAACACCCAACGGTGGGACAGTATTTTGTTTCACAGTCGCTCTACCTCGAAACTGACATGAAATCCAGCCCTGGTTACCTAGTTTGCTAACTTGGTACAAGAAACGCCCATTTTCACTGAAAGCAGAAGATCTTTCGAACTCCTAGCGGATGGCTGCTGTAAACTGATCTTTTTTTTTTCCCCCAGCCTTAAGAGTCTTGAAGGAGACGAACAGAGATGCACAACAGGCTTCTAGAGCGTCTTAAGAACTGGTCATTGTCCCATGTCGCTTCAAACGAAGACCAAGTTCTCTCTTGACAGGCCAATGAGAGGTTCAGTTCTCCCCTGTTCAACCCATGGTCGAAGAACCAAACTAATAGGCAAGCCGGGATTGTATTGTTGAGACGAAGGCGCCCGTCTCGGGAATCTGAAGGTGTACTTGTAGCACTATTGGTAAGAAAAAGTTTCCTTCTCCATCGAAGGATAATGAGTGAACATCAACACAGCCACATAGGAAGGGTATCACTGGCATGTGAGCGGGGATCATCATGCATAGTGGTATTGGTCAGCGTTCATAATCCAAGGTCAACGGATTATTTCCTTTGCGGCATATACATTGTACCCGGGGTACCCAGGCATGGAGGTGACTGTGTGCTCACTGGCCCCGGAGTATTGATCTTCAGCTCAAGTCACCTGACTGAGGCATTCCGGGCATAGGTCGTAGGGGGTAATGTGACTCAAGCCTTATTGCTTTAAGAGCATTATTTCTCGACTGCCCCTGACCTGGAGCAAAGAGAACCGGGGAGCTACAATTATGGATACTCTTTGTGTAGGTCCAGCTCTTCCCACCTTCTATCGTCAGTATCATAGCAACTAGCGATTGATGAGAAAATACAGGTAGCATTCATCCTTTTCTCCTTGCTCCATTGCAAAGTAGATGACATGGGATCACGCCGATGATACGATAAGCCACCCGATACCTATACGGTCATAATCATTACTAGGCACAAGAATTTGCAGTAATCAGTACATGGACATAGGTAGGTATGGGTAATTAAGCTTTGTTTTTGCTATTATTACTCTTCTTCTCCTTGTTGCTGTTTCCTTCTCGTTCTGCTCTGGTATCATAGTTCTTCTCTCCCATCCAACCTTCCTGCTTGCTATGGTATCAACCCTCCCAACCCAACTCCTCAAAGAATTACAAAGTTACAGGTATCATATAGGTTTTCCTTCCCAAATCGGAGACAGCCTCTATCAAGGCCCTCCCCCATTTGCTCATTTCCTCCCCTCCCCTCCCCACCTCTTCCACCTCATTACCACCCTTTTCCCCATTCCCCATTTCCCCCTATCCACCAGTCCATCAAGCATGAATAGCCTCCTGAACATGCGGATAAACCGCCACCATCCTGCCATACAAATCCGGATGATCCCTCATCAACACCTCCGGGTCCCACGCCGTCGCCACAAAAATCGTATCAATGCCACTAGTAAGCGGCGTCGTAAACACATTACACACCTGCAGTCCAATCAAGAACGCAAACGCCACCACCACCGGCGTGAACCCCCCGCCATCATTATACGCCGGTTTTGTGTAAACCATGTACAAATACGCAATCAGACCGCACGCATAAGCGACGAACGTAGCACCGAATGTCAGAACGGGCCCGATCAAGCATTCGTTTATAAGGGCGTCGATTCCCCGCTCTTTGATCATCTTCCAGGTATCTTTCGCCGCGGCGAAGTAAGCTTTTCCGTAGAGCGCGATGTGGCAGAAGGCGTAGCGGTTGATGAATTCGACGAGCCAGTCCAAGATGCCGATCAGACACCCGAAGATGCACCAGAGGATGGTTCCCAGGATGTCGCCTTCCTGAGCGGCGTTTTGTTGAGCCGCTTGGGCGAGTTGGCGGATGAGGTTGATGATGGCGATGAAGAGGGATCCCAGAGAAATAGAGCCGAACGAGTAAGTGAGGGAGCGCTTGAGGGCGCCGCGGGTTACCTTGGTGGGGTAGTTGCGGCTGTTGAAGTACCACGATCCGTAGATGCCGGCGACGGTGGTGTGGATGGTGTTCTTCAGCCATTCGGAGATCCAGTAGCCGGCGAAGGTGATGAAGACGATCAGGCCGATGACTTTGCCCGAGGAACACCCGCCGGCGTTACGGCAGGCGGTGTTGTTCGGGTCCGGCTCGAACTTGACGTAGACGGCTACGAGGGTGATGGCCCAGTAGGCGGCGAACAAAGTGCCGATGAGGCCGCCGACGGCGGAGACGAGGTAGACGTGCCCGTGGACTTTGGCGACGTCGATGGCGGTTTGGAGCATGAGCGTCGAAAAGGGGATGCGCGACCGGCAGGACCAGAAGAAGAGGGCTTGGAGGACGACGAAGATCAGGAAGACGATGCCGCCGGACCAGTACTTGCGAGATAACATATAAAGAGCCGTAACCAGGCCCATGACGATGTTGAGGATGCCGGTGGCGTAGATGAATTGCTTGGTGAACTTGCGGGCCATCCACATGTAGGCGTAGCTGAGGACGATGGCGCAGATCAGGACCCAGACGAAGAGGTAGATGGTGTGGGTGGTGAGACCAAAGGTGTTGCGTTGACCGTTGAGGCTGCCATTGTTTTGACTTCTGTTGTCGGCTGTTGTGTGTGTGTGTGTTAGTGAATCTCACATCGTCTTACATCCTTCAAAATCTCGACATTGGAGGAGGTGTCCTACCATAACCATGAAGACTAATAGCCGAAACCGCGATGAACCCAGCAACGGTAGCCAGGAACAAAAGTCCGGCCCACCAATCGTTGTACTTGGGCTTCTGGACCTTGAACACTTCATCGTACGACGGCGGGGGGCCGCCGTAACCATCGGTCGGCGGGGGTTTGTACCCGTTCGGCGGCGGTCCCTGAGGCGGAGCGTATCCATTCCCATAACCATTTCCATACTGCTGCGGAGGTGGACCACCATACTGCGGTTGCTGGCCGTAGTCACCATCGTTCGGCATGGGGTTCATCTGGTACGAGTTGGGCGGAGGAGGAGGGTAGTTGTTGTTATTGTAGTAGCCACCCGGCTGGGCGCCATACTGGGGGCCGCTCATTGTTGCGGCGGCTTCGAGTTTGTCGTCGAGTACTCGAGTCGGCGAGTCGTGTGTTGTTGATGTGGAAATTCAGGGTCCTGGGGAAAGGTGAAGCTCGTGATGGTGGAGCTTCTTTAAGCTTATTATTTTAAGAGACTGAAAGCTCCAGTCGATGTCGAGTCGCGTGTAAACAGACCGCAACGCCGATTCCAGTCCAGAACACCTCGACTAAAAGTATGGAAGGCGAGATGGAAAGATCCAAATTAACGATTAGTTCTTAGAAAGATGGGAAATAGAGAAAAGAGAGAAAGAAGGAAATTTGACACAACAACCGTTCCCGAGTAAGGTAGGACAATGGAGATGGCTGGGGGACCTTGGGGGAAATGAGCAAAAGTCAAATCAAGTCGTGTGAGACATTGCGCTTTCTCGACTTGGCACAAGCTTCCAGCTTGTTCGCTCGCAAGATTGGAGCCACAAGCAATGAAAAAAGCAAAAGCCAAGAGGAGGTGAACAAACCGACAGCGAATGACGTAAAGATCTTTCCCGTTCTTTTTCAGATGTTCTCGGCACTCATTTTCAGCTTTTCAGGCAGCGTCCGGCCTGTTTTGGCAAGCTTTCGGTCGCTTTCAGTGGGAGCACGTCCCCCAAACTGATCTGAGCCAAGCCTGACGTCGATCGCTGTCAGGGGGGGAAGAGCGACACTGCAGGAGTGACCTTTCCGCTTTTGATCGAGTTTGAGCAAATGGTTGATGACGGGATGAGCCACTCGAACCAAGCTGACCCAAGCTCGACCAAGACGACTTTTGCTCTCGGCATTGTCTTGTCCGTTCTTGTCCGTCTGGGATTTCTCTTGTCTTTCATTGCGCAAGCCTTGTCAACCGTTGCATTTATCAACCATGTGCTTCGCTTGCACCGCCCAGCGCCGCCCAGCGCCTCTCGGCTTCACATCACCATTAATCCATTTGATGGGATCGGCTACCGGCAATCTGATTTGATTCTGGATGGTTCGATTGTTCGATTGTTCGATTGTTCGAAGACAAGTTAACAAGTTGACAAGGCCGACATGATTTTGAAACGGGGTTTCATCTAGTGGGTTTGTTCTCCGGTTATCGATGGACGATGGTGGCTTGTTGGAGGCTTGGAGCGAAAGTCAAGATCATGGCGGTGACACAAGTCACAAGTTACAAGTGCAGTCAGTGGCCGGAAAGGTGTCAGCGCCGCAAGCGCAGGCGGAAACTCCCGTCCCGCAAAGAGGCACGGTTTGACACAACGAGACCGCCAAGTCGCAACATTGTTTTGGCAATCCTTCTCTTGACAATGTGTTTCATATCGTCCAAACTCCGAGTAGGTATGGGCAGCATCGCTTGGGGATTCTGTGAGACTGAGGTCGGCAAAGAGGCCCGCATGCTTTGCGAAAGTGCCGCCGGGTAAGTGAGCAATTGTCGCAGAGTTTGGGCAACTCGTTGCGTACACCTTGGCTTGGACAAAGGCGCAACCCTAACCCTGTCATTCCCCAGACACGGTGAGGCCATTGACCTTGCAACCCAGAATCACAACGCATCATACAACAAAACAACATGACCATTCAAATGTTTTCATTACATTCATCGACCATCATTCTATCAACGAACTTTTCCCAACATAACTTTTCCCCGCTTACATGATGCTTCAGTTGCAACACACTTACTTGGAACCAGTCTTGCCAGTAGGAATGCAGAACAGCACAAGCTTCTTCTCCTCGCCCTCCTTCCAGTCATTGAGACCCTTATCAACACGGTAATAACCGCGTCTCTCGAGCTGGATGATATCGTCCTTCTTGAGGGTCGCCGACGCCTCGTCGCACCACGCCTCCTCCATGGTCTCGGTGACGGGGTTGAGGAAGTCCTCCATGTTGTCCTCCTCCTGCAGGACGTCCTTGGTGATGAGGTAGTCAAAGTCCCAGAGCTCGGCGGGGACCAGGGTCTGGCCCTTGGACGCGAGCCAGGTGACCTTCTTCTCGGTGGACTTGACGTCGCCGGCCAGGTTGAGGTCGATCTCGAAGGTGGGAATGACCTCGGCAGAGGAGTCGATGTTGCGGACAAAGCCGTTGCCCCAACCCATGATGGTGATCTCCTCGCCGTCCTTGAACGACTTGGCGTCGGCCTGGTCCATGATCAGCTCGTTGGCGAAAGTGACCTGCTTGGTGCCGACCTCCTTGTTCTTGGGGTGCTTGGGCTTCTCCTGCTTGACGGGCTCGGCGGGGGCATCGGCGCCCTTGACGACGACCTTGACGGCGTCCTTCTTGGCGATGGCGGTGTGGCGGGGAGCAATGGGGTCGATTTCCTTCTTGTTGCTAGCCCAGAAGTTGGTCCAGTCCATGGTGACGACGTTGCGGGAGGGGCCCTGCTTGAGGATGAAGTCGCGGAGGGCAGGGATGGTCATACCGCGCCTGCGCACACCACGGATGGTGGGCATGCGAGGATCGTCCCAGCCCCAGACCTTGCCGGTATCAACGAGCTTAGCAAGCTTGCGCTTGGAGAGGAAGGTGCGGATGAAGTTTATGCGGGCGAAATCCCACATGTGGACCTGGCGGAGCTTGAGGGTATCAATGAACCACTGGTACTGGGGGTTGCGGTCGGTGTACTCGGTGGAGCGGAGAGCGTGGGTGACACCCTCGTGGCTGTCGACGACGGGGCAGGCGAAATCGTACATGGGGTACATCTTCCACTTGGTGCCGGTACGGTGGTGGGGGGTCTCGATGTTGCAGCGGTAGATGACGGGGTCGCGGAGAGCCTTGTTCGGGTTGTCGACGGAAAGCTTAGCACGGATGCAGTGCTTCAGACCCTCCTCGGTACCGTTCTTCATCTCCTCGGTGAAGATGCGCAAGTTCTCCTCGATGGAGCGGTCGCGGCGGGCAGAGGCAATACCCTTCCAGCGCTGGTCGCGCATGGTCTCCTGGTCGGTATCATCGGCGTAGGCGTGGCCCTCCTTGATCATGCGCACGCACATCTCGTAGAGGTAGTCGAAGTAGTCGGAAGTGTAGGTGACCGTGTCGGGCTTGATGCCCATGAGGGCGAGATCCTCGATGATGGCATCCTGGTATTCCTGCTTCTCCTTGGAAGGGTTGGTGTCGTCGAGACGGAGGCGCAGCTGGCCCTTGTAAGCCTGGTGAGCAAAGTAGTCGCTGAGGAGGGCAGCCTTGGCGTGTCCGATGTGAAGGTAACCCGAGGGCTCGGGAAGGAAACGGGTGACGACGCCCTGGTCGGCGTCCTGGAGGGCGAGCGCATAGCTGGCACCGGCCTTGGAGGCGGCGGCGACCTTGGCCTTAGCGGCAGCGTCCTTGGCCTTGACCTCGGCCTGGATCTCGTGGTGGTTCTCCTCGATGTAGTTGAACCATCTGGCAAGGTTGGCGAGCGAGCCGCGCTTGATGAAGGAGACGGCGGCGCGGTTGCCACGGAGGGCGAGCCAGATCTTGGTGTCGATGTCGCTGAGGGTGTAGCCGTCGAGGTAGGTGCGCAGGATCAGGTGCTTGTCGAGGGCCTGCAGGCGGGGCTCGATTTGGCGGAAGTCCGCGGTGAGGAGGGCCTCGAGAGGTTTGAGCTCGTCCAGCTTCATGGTGATGGATGGGGTATGTGGAATTGGGTTGAAAACTGTACAAGAAAACAAACACCGGGGCAGGATCTAGTCACCAACAAGTGAGTCAAGGAAGTTTTTGGAGGGGCACAGCGGGACGGGTGGGTGGAGTGGCGGCGGGGGTCCTCAGGTGCGCTGAAGTTTAGCGTTTGCGGTAGCGTCCGGGGTACCTCTAGGTCCAGTGGTGTGACAGATGTGGCGCTTGTCACTGTTAAAGTCAAGACGAACTGAGGCGTTCTCTCAGAAACTGTGGCTCAGCAAGTCATAACAGTGAGAGAAATGCGCTGCCTGCCGCGCCAATGCCCAGCCGGGTGCAGCGCAGTGCCGCAGTCTGCCCGGGCCCAACTTTTTTTTATGGGCGGCGTGCCAATTGCCCGCGCCGGGACCCCGAGACTGGACTGTGCCGTCCCCGACTCGAGGATTCGATTCGCGATTCCCCGTCCCGCCGCCGCCGCCGTTGCCGCCCCTCGAGTCTCTACCGGAGAGCGCGACACCGACCACCACACCTCACACAATGGCTTCAACACAACAATGTCTTGCCTCGCTGGCAAGGCTTAGCCTGTCGACTCCCACCAGAGCTGCTCTTCCGACAATACCCAAGTTCCTCGTCCCGTCGGTCGCCGCATCGCAGGTTCGATATGCGACCAACAACCCCAACAAGGGAGGGGCCAAGAAGGCGCCCAAGAAGAAGAAGCAGTACAAGTTCTTCAAGTCATGGGACATGACCGGCCAGCAGCAGTTTTCTCTCTGCGATGCTATGCGGTGCGTTGCGAATCAGCAGTTGTTATTGTTGTCGAAAACATATCTAATAGTAACTGCAACAGCTACCTCCGCGCCGTCGAGGTCGGCCAACCCCCCTTGACCGTCAAGTACGAGGTGCACGTCAAGCTCAGGACAAAAAAGAACGGCCCCGTCGTGCGCGACCGCGTCCGCCTACCGACCCCCGTCAAGACCGACACCCGTATCGCCGTCATCTGCCCCGAGGGCAGCGCGCTGCAGGAAGAGGCCAAGAACCTCGGCGCCGTCATGGCCGGCGAGGAGACCGTGTTCGAGGCGATCCGGTCCGGAAACTTCACCTTCAACAAGCTCCTCTGCCACACCGAGAGCGAGGGCGCGCTCCGCAAGGCCAACGTCGGAAAGCTCCTCGGTCCCAAGGGTCTGATGCCCAGCGGCAAGACCAAGACCATCACCAACAACTTGGAGGCTACCTTCCGGGACATGATTGGCATGGACGAGTACAGGGAGAGGAACGGTGTCGTGCGCATGGCGGTCGGCCAGCTCGGCTTCACGCCCAAGCAGCTGGGCGAGAACATTCGCGTGTTCATGGCCAAGATCAAGTCCGATATCAGCAAGCTGGATGATACCACGCCCAAGTTGATGGAGGAGGTGGTTCTTAGCACGACCCACGGTCCTGGGTTGAGTCTGAATGCTGAGTTTGCCTCTACCGACGACAAGATCAAGCCCGAGGATTTGGAGTCGGCCATGTAAGAGTTGTATATGACGGAGTGTGGGCTAGCTTTCCTTGTATCATAGGCATGTATTATAATGGCAAAATGGAGCGGTTTGTAACATGGTATACCCTTATGCTTGTCTCTACGTCTATGTGTATTATGTGTATTAAGTGTTCTCCGAACTCTACTTTTAACTTCTTAGCAGCGACCTCCTATTACATGAACCATCTCCCTCTAGGTAACATCTGACCTATTTCTCCTTCAACGCCCTAACAGCCTCCTGCTCCGCGTCCAACACCCTATAAACCCCCAAATACCTAACCACCCTCTTCTTGCCCCTCTCACCCGCCCGTCTCGCCTCCTTCAACGCGGTACTCAAGTCCAAGAGGATAGTATTCCGGCACCTAATCATCCTTTCCTCCATCTTCCTCACAAACGGCACCTCATGACCACCCAGCCTATCCGCCATCTGCTCGATCTTGACATACTCCTTCGCAAGGGCCTCCAATTCCGCAGGACTACTCGCCACAAAACCCTCCCTTTCCTCGTCTTCTTCAGCATCATCGACAAGAACTTCCTCCTTGAAATCCTCCGATCCATCATCCCACCCTTCGTATTCATCCTCTTCTCCCAGATCTTCATTGATTCCCTTTTTCACCCACCCTTCCACCCCAGCTCCCACTCCAGTCCCACTTCCCCCCATCCCCGACCCAAGATTCAACCGTCCCTCAAGTCCCTCCACCCTCTCCCCCCATTCCAAGCACCCCCTCCCAAACTCCACCGCCCCCCTCACCGTCCCCAGTTCCCTAACCAACCCCCCAACCTCCCCCCTCTTCTCCTTCACTCTAGTCCGCACCTCCTCCACAGCCCTCCTAAACCCCAACACACCCACCCTAATATCTTCAACCCTCTCTTCTCCCCCCTTTAATTCATCCCCTAGGCTCAAAAAGGAAGTATAATTGGCGTTGACTAGTTCCAAGAGTTCGGAACTAATAGCTAGGCTGCGGGTGTGGAGCTCGTGGCGCAGGTCGGGGAGGGTTTGATGTCTTTGGCCTAGGGAGAAGGGTGTCCCGGAGGAGGGATCGGAGGAGGAAGGGGAGGTATAAAGGGAGTCGAGGTAGGAGAGGGGGGAGAAGGAAGGGGTTAAGAAGGAGGGGCGGGGGAGGGTTGGGGGGAAGGGGAGGGATGAGGGGTCGTCATCGTCGTCAGAGGGGGATTGGGATTCGTTGGTGAGGGGAGGGGGGTTGCTCAGGTTGGTGGTGATGGAGGGGAGGGGCGCCGGGGTGGTGGATTTGGGGGAGATGGGGGAGGAGGTTTGGGAGCGGGGAGGGGAGGAAGGCCCATGGGAGGAGGGAGCGGCGAAGTTGGGGGTGTTGAGGGTTGTCATTTTTGTTGTTGTCGCCGAGTGAGGTTTATTGGAGTTTGGTTGGTCCGGAAGGCTTAGCCGGGCGTGGTTGTTTTGTTGCCGGTGTTCAGGGGCTGATATCCGGAAATGTGGGACTACTCAGGTCCGACTCCGACTCCGGCTCCGGCTCCGGGTTCGGGTGCGGGTTCGGATTCAGCTCGGCCGTTCCTGAGCTTGAAATGCGGACCGGGATGGATGGACTCGGCTGTGACGGGACTGCACCTTGGTGAATGCAGTGCAGTGCAGTTGCGGTGTGGGGTTGATTGATTGATTGATTGATCCGATGACCCCAAAGTCCAGGGCAAGCTTCGTAAGCGGATGTTTTTTTTTCCTGATTGCGGAAAAGTCGGAAATCTCTGTTCGGGCCGTTGGCTGTTGTTGAGTGCTGGGGACCCTGTTGGTTGCGCGGTTGAATGGTGTGGATGAAGTGAAGGTTGGTGGGTGTGATTGTGTGGTGAGATTGGCGGCGTTTGTTTATTGTTCCCGCGGGGCTCGCTCGGAGCTCTGGCAGTGAGGGTCGGTGGGGTGGCCGATCTGATAATTTCTCTTGGCATTGGGTCCCTCATGCAGGAGGGTTGAACCAGGGGCCCTTGACAACAACACCACGGTTGGGTTTGGAAAAGTGATGAGATGAAAGGAAGGTGCTTTTCATGTTCAAGCACAGTTTTGCGAGACTTCCTCGGAAGGAGCTGTGCGAATCTTTTGTTTTTCATATTCAGCGCTTTGTAAATGCTCAACAGGTTGAAAATCCTCAATGTTCAAATCGATGAAGATCGTGGGGGAACTAGAATGTGCATCTCTTCAGCTTGAGATCACCGAGCTAACACAATAACTGAGCGGTTTATTCCGGAAACGCTGAAAGCTACATCTCGGTAGATTACGAACGGCATCCTCACGATGGGAAACTTCATTCATTTTCCTCAAGACTGATGTTTGTTTTCGGAACATCTGGAGAGGGCCTCTCCCAAAAGTGAAACATCACATCCGTGGTTCAACATATTGTTCTTCAACTTCTTGCCAATTCGAACAAAGTTTTAGTCATGAATAACTCAATTGAATCACTCACAGCCTCCAGTCACACTTCGTTTGTTTCCCCTTCCCTTGCCCAGCATGGAGACCGCCTTCGTCAGCCGACATCGCTTGCAACCCTGGTGATGGTCAACAGTGAGGAGGCAGCCTGTCGTAATTCCAAAGTATTGGCTCGGTAGTAAGGGATAAACAAGATCATCAGATGATTCTGCCTCGTAACCAAGGCATTATACAGTCAAAATGGCATGTTGAACATCTCGCTTCCACAGTTCCGTTCTTTGATCCGTTGACAGGTTGAAAGACGGCCGAACCGGACAGGCATATGTACATAAGCCCATCCCCGCTGACCACGACTGTGCCCCACTCTTTCGTGACGCACAAGTGGTTCTAGCAACTGCGGCTGTTCTGCGATTGTACTAGCGGGTTTTCTGTAATCTTATCAATCAATCAGTGGAGCATTCTGTCTAGACTGTTCGGCCTTTGGTTCCTTCGTCAAGCCAGGCAACCACGTCCATGACAAAAATTGATGAGACCTTTGGCCGGACGGTCAGTACATTAGACCTTAGGTACACTCTTATCACGCATCCAAGCGTCTTTATTATACCTTTGAACCCAACTTCTAGGCAGTTCCTGGATGGAAGAATCCCTACTGGACTCTGTCCAATATGTTTCTACATCATTGTAACCCTTATCACAATTTTATAACAGCCTTTCGTAGCTACAACGAGCGGTATTGGACTATCCGTATTCGGTTATTCTTACAACCGCTCGGCAAGCCAACTGGGTCTCAACAATTTGGTCAGGGACGAGCCAGGGCATCAGCACTTTGCTCCTTCCGTGTCGGATCATTCCCAGGTGCAAATTTTCCGCAGTTGTGTCGTTCTTGCCAAAAAGAAATCGACAACCCCTCATTGTCGAAGAAGAATCTTGTCCTTGAATTGTTTCCCTTACGACAAAGTCCAGAAATCTGTTCAAGCGCACACACGCTACCCACAGCACGCAGCTGCCACACGAGGGACCGAGCACGCACTGCGTCATCCCGTCTTCTCGACTTTCACCATCTTATACGACATCTTTATCTTTCAATCACCAATCCATTTACATTGCCGTCCTCAATTGTTGGACAACGGGGTTCATCTTTCAGGAATTCGGCAGTCGGACAAGAGTGGACAATTGCCCCACGTTTTTCTCGGCTTCGGCTCAGCGCCCCAGAAACCTAAAAGAAGACAGCGCCAACGGCCAGCGACCTAATCCACTGTTCCGCCCACTGTTCTCCAGTGCCCACTCCCTCCCTGCCTGCGACATTAAAAACCTACGCCTGCCCCGGCCGCCCGAACACCGGAACCTCCCACACCAACGAATTCCATCACACGGCATCTTATCAGATCCTCCGTCAGTCCTGCCATTGATTGACTGGTCTGTTCCTTGGTTGGCTCATCTTTGTGCAACATCGATCCCTCTTCAATCAGCAGCGACGGCACTCGGCATTGCGATGACGATTGTCACCTCTGCCGCTCCCATGGCCGGTCAGATGACCTCCGTGTCCATGTCCATTGAACAACAAGTGCAACATCATCAACATCAACATCTCCAATCTGATATGGACCTGTCAGCCCTACAGCAGGCATCATCATCATCATCAACCACAACAGCCACCTTTGCTAAGCGGGATTCCCCTAGTGCCGTCTCGACCCCTGCCTCTTCGGCCCCCTCTCCAGCCTCAAGCTGTGGTGTCTCCACTCCGGCATCATCGACTTCCATCACTGCAACCACCACCACCACCAACCTCACCGGCGTACCTCCTATCGCGCCTCGTCCCAGTGTCGCACCCCGACCTGCCCCCATTAGAGCCGCCTCCGTATCTAGCCAAGGTGGCATGTCGCCCGTCGACTGCCCTACTCCTCAGGGAGGTCCTTTGAGCATGACCAGCAAGGAATGGGTCATCCCTCCCCGACCAAAGCCTGGACGTAAGCCTGCCACCGACACTCCCCCTACTAAGCGCAAGGCACAGAACCGCGCTGCCCAGAGAGCTTTCCGCGAGCGCAGAGCCGCCCGCGTCGGCGAGTTGGAGGACCAGCTGGAAGAGCAAAAGGAGGAACATGATCGTGTTGTGAGGGAGCTCCAGGGTCGCATCAGCCATTTTGAAGTCGAAGTCCAGACCCTGCAGTCACGATGCCGCTGGTTGGAGGACATGTTGGAGAAGGAGAAGCAGGCTCGCAATTCGCTGAGGAATTCTTGGGACAACATGTCGCCGCAGTCCATCCTACCACAACAGTCCAACGGCTATACTCTACAGCAACAGCAACAACCTACGCAACAGACTCAGCTCGCGCCCAAGGTGGACTCCGTTCCCATTGCAGAGCCTCGACCAACCGCTCAGCCCTTGTCCATCTCCCAGATCATCTCGCCACCCGAGGAGGTTCCTCAGTCTCCGTTAGACGTCACCTGTGGTAATTGCCAGAGCAGCGGCTCGTGTGCCTGCGCTGAAGAGCTCATCCAAAGTTCCAATGTACTGGTGGGCTGCGGCGGGTGTACTCCCGAAGGAAGATGCGCTTGTCTGGAGGAGTCCATCCGGGTCTTGGCGGCCGCCGACCTCAAGAGGCCACTACCTCCCAGCTCGCCCTCGTTGGGTCCGGACGAGAAGAGGCAGCGCTCTGATGCTGGCGTTGAGGACATCCAGTTGGAGACAGACTTTACTGCCTTGTTCTCGTCTAAGAGGCCTGAGACAATGGTACCAGACATCACTCCTCTGCCAGCTCCTGTACAGCAACAACAACAACAGCCACTGTCCCAGCCCATGGTCTCCGTCGAAATGCACGAGTCGTGCGGGTTCTGCAAGGACGGGACCTACTGCGTGTGCGCGGAATCCATGGCCCTCTCAGCTGCCTCCATGACCGTGGCCTCGGTGGTTCAGCAAGTCCAGATGCATACTCCGCCGCCATCTGAGAACGATGTCGTCCCCATGCCTATGGAAGTCACTGCTACGGGTGCTGTCAAGCTACCTGGCTTCGGTTCTCTCAACCGCGCGAACAACACCAACAATGATGCCCAATCCAAGCCGCCCGTTAAGACCGGTGGCTGTGGTCCCGGTGGTCCCGGTACTTGCACCCAGTGTCTAGCTGATCCCAAGTCCGGCCTCTTCTGCCGTTCTCTGGCAGCCAACTTTGAGCGCAACAGGCAACAGACCGACAGCAGCAGTAGTGCTGCTCCCTCGTCCGGGTGCTGTGGCGGCGGCGGTCCCGGCGGCGGATGCTGCAAGACTGAGAAGTCCGACGACGACGACGTCGTCCCCATCAACCTCAACCGCTACAAGACCACCAATCAAATGCCTGCTTCCACATCATCTAACCCATTCTCCTCCTCCTCTTCTCCCTCCAACAATGTCGCTGCCAGTAACTTCGCACTCTCCCTCTCCTGCGCGGAAGCTTACAAGACCATCGCCTCTCACCGGCACTTCGAGGAAGCAGCTGATGACATTGGCTCGTGGCTGCCTAAGCTTAGAGCGGTGCCTGCTAACCCACCGCCAAACAGGGGAAGCGTAACCATGCAGCAATCATCGTCGGGCAAAGCATGGGCGCCTATTGAAGTAGAGGCTGCAAGTATCATGGCGGTACTCAAGGGTTTCGATGTGAGGTTCGGGAGAGGGGAGTGAGGTGAGCCGTTGCTAGCCTGTTAGAGTGTTTGCATATGTGTAATACTCTGGGTTGGGCGACGGACAGTGCCGAGAAGCCCGGCCATTACGGGGATCTGTCGGTATTTTTGGGTTTGTTGGCCCGTAAAATGCCGGCTTGACATGTCAGCAACCCAATATTCATGTCCTGCTACCCATCTTGTATCGTCTCTTGCGGGATGAATGACACAGTGGTGGGGAGAAGCGGAGGGGAAGTCCGAGCCAGGGAAGGAAGCGGGCGAGGAGGGGCTCAGGGTCTCAGGCCTCAATTCCCTCATGCGGCCACACCTGCGGCCTACTCAATCTCATCACACATCACACCCGCCAGGGCCACACCGGCCAATCCTGTGGATCAATGTCACTCATCTTGGTCACATCTTGCGACCGTTTCCGCAGCTCCTGCCGCAGCTTCCATCCATCTTTATCCCCTCATACCTTTTTGATCTGCGGCTTTGCTTGCCCAACGTCTTTAACTGCTCGCAGCCGGCCGATTGACTGGCGGTCGAGTGGGTTGGGTTGATGGAAAAGAAAGGCGTATTTTTGGCCTATCATCTTTATTGACGTTTTGTCACTTGCATTCTTGACAGTTGATGCAGTGGATGGAGATGGCGGTTCATGCTTCATGCATATAGACGCAACTGGATGGATTGGGACGGGAGAAGAGGGGTCGATCGGGACCCGGTGGGATCAGTGAGCGAGGGAAATAGGTGATACATTTTTCTCGATAGAGCCGAGAGGGCTCATTGAAGCAAACGAGGCAGACGCAGACGCTGTGGTTTATTCGGTGGTGGTCCATGACAGGAGAAGGAGGGTGGCCCTCCATGGCATGATGAGAGGGTAAAGATGAAAAGCATTGACGAGGAATTGAAAAAGGAAAAAGGGCATGAAATGGGGATGGGATGGGTATCTGTAAGATTTTTTGTCGAGTCACTTGCATGTTCTGTACAATCAATCATTATCGAGCGCATTGGGCGGGTTTTTGCTGTCGTTATCTTGGTATCTAGCTAGCATTTATGGTTATTTTCGTAATGGATCATTTTGACTGCATCTTGCACATTTCTCCCGTTTTGTTATTCTGTTTGGTTGATATATATACACACACACAATGATCCCCAATGCCGACTAGGCTGGCCAGGCGGCTTGGAATGAAAGAACCGGATACAGTACAGGTACGGACGTGAGATAAATGACAAGGACAACCGTTCCCGGCATTGCTCCGGCCCGGCTCCGGTTCCGGTTCCGGTTCCGGTTCCGGACTCGGTTGACGGCTAAATATGACACCGGAACGGATCAGGATTAATCAAGGCCAGTTTCATGCTCAGGCTCAGGACCAGAGGCAGGACCAGAGTCAGAATCGTGTCCCCGGGACTGGGGCCGGGAAACATTGACAGCGCCAGATGACAATGAACATAGAGTAGACACTCAATTTGGAGACCATAACTGGCGATGAAAGTTCCGGTTACAGAAAAAAAAAAAAAAAAAAAAAAAAAGAAAACAAGAAAGAAAAAAAAAGGGGGAAGGGCAACGGGCTGTCCCTCTACCTCTCTTAGAGCTGAACACATCAGGTGTTCTGGAGGCGAGAATCAGGGCATTAGGAGGCGAAATAGGATCACGACTCCTAAGGGGAGTGCACGATGTACAGAGTAGATTCTACCTTCAAGAAATTTTCTCGACACTTTCCAAACACTTTCCCGACGCTGAATAGAGTGTCCATCTAGTGAATGCGCCTACTTTGATACCATCTGTTTGACGCGTTTTTTACTTCTCTGTTATCACGTTCGTCTCTTTGTTCCTATCTTTCCTCTGGATACTTTTGGTTTTGCTTTTCATGGTGTTGTCTGGTACCAGCCATTTTCTTCTATTTTTTTTTCTTGTGTCGTGAATTGGAAGATTATGTTTCCTGTCTCTTGTCATCATTCCTTGCGTTGTCGTTTTCCCTCATTCTTCATCTTCTTTCCTTGCCCCTCCTTTTCTTTTCTTTTCTTTTCTTTTCTCTTCTCTTCTCTTCTCTTCAACGGTTTCGAGATCATCCCTTTCGTTTTTCAACATTTGGCCTTGACAGTCTCTATTCTACTCGTCAGGAGTCAGGGCTATCAGGACTAGATACCCGCCTCACCCCTCCAATGCACTTCGTTTCACCTTTCCTAATCGCTTTTAAAGTGTTTTGTTCCCCTTTTTTTCTTTAATTCTCTCTCCCTTTCCCACCTCTTTCTTTTTGCTTGTCACTTGTTTTATTATTCCCATCTCTTTTGTATTTCTGCGCCAAATATGCTTCGGTCGGTCTTTGTCGTCATACAACTTGCTCGCTCACAATCCGTCAGTCTCAAGTTCCTTAATGTCTGCAATGGGTATCTCTACAATACACCCCCCTGGAAAGTTTGTTAGCTCGAGACCTCTAGTCAACTTGTCCAGGCGTTTCCACATCTAGCTTATGTGTTTTCTTTGATAACGGGTGCTTAATATTAGTATAAATATGTCAAATCAGATACTAAAAACCTGTTTCTGGGTAATAATTATGCATTTCAAAATACTATTACAGCGTTCAGGACGGTTTACTATAAGTCTCATCCGGGGTACCAAGCTAACAAACAAACCAGCATTGGACTGTAGGCTTGGGACACTTGCATGGCATGAACTGTCTTTCAGCCCCTTCTGGTGAACTTCGATGATCCTACCTATGATATGTAAGTCTCCCTTTCCTGCCATTTTCCCCTATATCTTGTGGACTTGTCCTCTTCGGGCCCACCATTCTTTTCGAAGAACAATCGGACTTTCTTGCCGAATCATGCATCTTTGTTCCTTTACATGCGAAGTTTTCTTATTTTTCTTCTTTCTTTTTTTTTGTTTCTTGACGTTCTCTGTTCCATTGTCAAAATGTTCACTACCGATTTCCATGGGTTTTGCTTTTCTTCCTCTCTTTTATCTTCTCTTATTTTCCCCGCGAGTTACATGAACTCATCAAATAAACTGAGCCACAAACCCACCACCAAAACACCAACCTCGGAGTTCGGACATTGTGAACCGTAAGACTCGTGAGACATCGAGATTTCTTAGACCTCTCTTCAACCTCGGCAAACTTTCTTTGGCGAGCACTATGTCTCTCCCTGCCCCTCCGACTTCCCCAACCTGCTCAAGCTGTTGCCCCATAGCCCCAAACCCATCAAGCCCCATCAAGCCCCATCAAGCACCGTCAAACCTCCCGGCCGGGTCCAAACTTACCCGAACTCCCAAAGCTAGACAATGACGCTGTGTTCCCGATGATGTGTACGTAGCACACACGTAGCTACACGTAGCTACACGGCGACACAGCAGTAAAGCAGACATGGAGTACTACTGTGACTCTTGGTCCACGCGGTTGTCTAGCTTGCTACTTAGCTAGCTTTGACCATCCACCTTACCTTTCACAACTTCTACCACATCTACTCTTGTCCTTCTTTACTTACCTGAAGCGGTGTCAGCTGCGTGTCCATGAGAGCAACAATGCTCGTCAGCTGGCACAGGTTAGGTACTAGTCCACGTAGACCGTGGAAGATGAAGATGTGGAGGATGAGGCAATGGAAGACGTCAACGACCAGCTGAGGGCTTGAAAATCAGCTAACACAACCAACGGGATGAGCAGATCCGCCGGGATTGTCTCGGGAGGAGTGTGGAGGATTCGCCCTGTGTTTCCCAGGACTTGCGCGTTCATCTCGTTGGCCAATTGCTCAGGTAAGGCGAGCGGAGAGCACTAGCTAGCTAGCTTAGCTGGCAGACTTGCTAGCTGGCAAGGTGTGGTGGACGGTGAAGCTCCATGACTGTGGTGCGTGTAAGTTTTTGTGGCTGGTGTGACTGTCACCGAGGCACGGCATCGCTCTTTTCCCAATTCTCCCTCTGACTTGTGAAGTAGGAGTCATCGGACATATCCGTGACGACGTGGTACAGCACGCGGGCGTGTGCGCTTGAACGACCTTCTCGAGCCCAAACTGGATGGACGAACTGACTAGTCGTCTTCCATGATTTCCATGAAGCGCAAACTGGGAAGGGTGTAAACGAGTTGATGAGGTAACCCGGGAGCACAATGTGTACACTGAGACGTAGATCGTTCTTCGCTGGCATATTCGCGCCTGAGACATATTTGTTGTCGTCCTTCCGTCTTGAGACATGCTTCACGTACTTAATGTAGGTCGTATGTGGGTTTGTGTTTGTATTACCAAGCCCTAAACCTGTTGCCGTTAGTAAATGACTTATCAGGAAACGGACGGGTACCTGTCATTATCCAGCAGGGCAAACATCTCTGATAGTTCGAATTGAATCCCGCCAAATGCCTTGATTGCTTCATCTTTGGAGGCCGTCGAACACCCACTTGACCTCCGCCAGCATGAAACGACGGGCGTGGAGATTGCCCATTCAGGCTGGTAAGGCAGCTGCCCACGTTC
Source organism: Neurospora terricola FGSC 1889 (assembly GCA_009805285.1). Taxonomy (NCBI): domain Eukaryota; kingdom Fungi; phylum Ascomycota; class Sordariomycetes; order Sordariales; family Sordariaceae; genus Neurospora; species Neurospora terricola. Next base: position 39,731 of record RANZ01000002.1, on the reverse strand, counting down.
AGGCACAACCAAGCTAGCATGGTACCTGCCTCCCAGTTTCTCGGCTCTTGTGCGGTCTGAAGCCGACTAAACGCTTCGCTACCCAAAAACAGCCTCTTCCCGCCCGACAAGCAAAGCAAGCGCAAGAGATATATGCGTATGCGGGTTATAGCCCTGTTTGTAACCTCGATGCAGCGGTCTGGGGATATTGAACGGTGGTGAGTGAGCCACGTAGGAGGAACCCCGGACTAGAAAAGGGGGATGAAGTCGTATCAAAGGGCTTGACAGGCGGCTGGGAGGGCTATATAACGCAACTATCTCCAATGAAACGGTTTTCCTTGCGCCGTCGAAGCTGGGACCCGGCAACAATTCCATGCTGCCCACAAAGTGGGACGAGATGAGGAGTCTGACGTGCAGAAGTGCTGGACTAAGGTATGGACTAAACCCATATGCGCCACATGCTTATGGGCTCGGAATGGAACGTCGTCATGAAAATGGCGGTAAAGGTGCCTGACTAAGGTGCGTGGTGCGTGGCCCGGGACCAGACGCGGCCGGGCGTGGCATCGGCGCGGCGTGGCTGGGGGATTGGAGACAGCCCCAAGACCTCCGCAACGGAGCTATCAAAGCCATCCCATCATCATGAACTTCAAGGTGTGGATGAGTGCGGGATCTGGGCCGTCACAAAAAGACAGCACAAGGGTTGCACAACCTCACCACCAAAAAGGTGCGGCGGAGCAAGTGCCCTCGCACAGCAGGACCCTCTGATATGTCTCTGGGATGGAGAAGAGGCCCGGACACACAGACGGGAGCTTGTCCGACCCAGATAGATCGATAGTGGGGAGTGGAACCACAAGCGCCGGCCGTGTTGCTGGACCCTTTTGTTGACTTGTCGTCCATCTGCCGGCCGGGTCACCGCCGCGATGGTGCGCGGTATGCGGCCTTGCCTCGCCTCGTGTTGCCTGCTGCAATGCCTGGAATCGTGAGAGAAAAAGATTCACCTCGGATGCCGCCCAACAATGCTACCATTGGCGGCATTGGCCGATCGTCCCTGACCTTGGCTTGGAGGGACGGAAAGCGTGATTCCAGAAAAGAGGACAGATAACCATCGGAGGATTTCGATATACCGGCGGCAGAGACAAGCCGTGGGAGGATCAAGCGGACATGATGAGAGCATCTGATTGGACTGTGAAGCAGTCTAAGAGGGTGGTGACCGTGGTGGTGGTGAACTTTTGTGTGTGGGTGTGAGTTGGCAACCAGACGATGTTCACGATGCTGGTGGTTGCTTCAATGTTCAGGTAGCCGAAGTATCTCTGGGGATTCTTTTGGTAGGAGAGTACATGCTTCAGGTACCTTCTTCGATAAAAGGCCAAAAGCAGGCTCCTGGGGTGGTCTTGGATCGTGGACGACTGGCATTGGACGATTTGACGGCCGGGTTGCCAAGAGCCGGGCCCAAGCAATGGGAAGCTGTGGGAGATGCAAAAGGGCGGGGGGGCGAAAATGCAAGGCCAGCTCAGCAGGCTGTGTACATGCTCAGCGTGTGGCCTATGAGGTTATCCAAAGACATCTCATGCCTTGTCCATGGGAGCAAGCGAGATCCGAAAGGGGGTTTGGAGCGAAACAATTGGAAGAACAGAAAGACAAACACGATAACAAGAGACGGAAAGGGGAGGTATAAGGCAAGCCTTGTACAGGTAGGCAGGAGATATCATGTATGTAAGTGAGAGGGTGTGATTCAAAGGGGAAGAGGCAGCTCACAGCCGCCACCATCTGGAATTGGGGTCGATATGGGATCTGGATATCTCCTCCAACCTTGCTTCTCGACTCTTTGATATTGACGGGATCAGCGTCGAGCATGAGACTGCAACTGCACATATCGATAGATTGGAGGAGTATGAGCTGGCAGTGTGGCCGGTGTTCCGGTAACCTCGTAACCATATCATCATGATTTCCATGATTTCTCGTACTGTAACTCGCTCGCTCTTAGCTCGGACAGTAGATTTTGCTTCCTCGGAAACTGGTGCAGTTCGAAGGGAGAAGTCTGGTTGAAGGGGCGGTGGACAAGCATGAAACTGAAGCTGACGAGTTGGAAGCAAGACGACAAGAAAGAAGAGAGGACAAGAGAAGCGGTGGGCTCGGAGGAAGCCATGCCATCCATGCCTTCCATGCCATGACAAGCCGATGCTGATGAGATTGGGCACTCGTCCGCAGTCGTCAGGCACAGCAGGAAAGAGCCGATGTCCATAGCAGGATTCCTCCGCATATCTCTGACCGGTGATCCGTGATCCGTGATCCGTGAATATGCGTCATGGGGGAAAATGTTTTTTTTCTGCGCTTGGAGGGGATGATCAAGCTGAAATACCGTGTACGATATCTCGGCGGAAGACGGCGATTGGAAGCTGAACGTCGTCGGTATCAAAGTCGCGCGTCCAGTCTTTGTCATGGGACTCCATCTCGTCCATTCAGCTTGGGATGACTGGCGGCAGTGTCCGTCCATCCAAGCGGAGGAGCTGAAGAGGTAACATCCTGTCCACGACATCCACATTTGATGGAAAGCATCCGAAGCAAGCAGACAGAAAAGGCCGGAGAGACAAGCGCAAGCGTCAACGCAAGCGCGAATGATACGAGCACCTTCCCTCTTCCCAAGGCAGCACAAATCACGTCAGGCTTCAGGCACATGTCGGGCCGTGGCGCGAAAAGAGGGAAGGAAGTGGGTGAGTGGAAGCGGGGCAATGGAGGAAGAGAGGGGGACGGAGGGAGCCTCAACCAGAAGCTCCTTCTTTCTTTTTGACACATGCAAGAGCAGGTGGGTGGAAGAATTTGAAATGAAGATGCAGGACTGGAAATGAGGCAGGAGAGGTGCAATTGCGGCATGGACAATCGAGGCATCGAATGAGGCCCGTTTGCAGCTATAACCTTTCTGATATCAACCCACGAGTCTGATAAGTATTGAACCATGATTGTCAAGATGTCGGCTGGAGGGGAAGAACCTGAAGAGCTTCAAGAGATGGAAAACGAAGGGACAGGGATTGTAGCGTGGCAGAAACATGCCAGTGGGCCACTCGCTGCAAGTGCGCTGAATGACAGTGAGGAGCAATCCACCAATCTCCAACCTCACAGGGCATGACTCCAACTTGCGAGCTCCAAACGAAGTGTCCCGCATTCCCAGCCGCCAAACCCAAATTGGAAACAAGTGGGTCTGATGGACCATCTGTCCCTTACCCCACGTCCGGTACATCTGTCAAGTCACTTTCATCACCTCTTCTCTGGTTCGACCACACTGTCACGGCAGGAAGGCAGAGGCGCCAGGCCGGCCAGGGTGCAACGAGACACACCTCTCTCTGTTGCGCCCTCTCGGCTCTCACTCTTTCCAGTTCGGTGGGATTGTGGACATGATACAGTACAGTGAGAAAAGGTGAAATACGGTAAATACCCGATATCCGTCTCATCCACTTGATGGTAACTTGGGTGAGCAGAGGGGGAGACGACGAACGTCAACTCAACAACTCAGCGACAGAGGCAACCAAAACAACAATCATCACCATTTATTTTATTTACTTCCACTTCCCGCTGCCGGGTACTGCCCAACCCAAAGAGGGAATACTTCCACCACAACCTAGTCGAGGTACTTAACCGCCGGGAGGATCCACAAGACACTCTCGCCCTGTTACAACCGCTGTCCGTTGCCCTGTCTCCCTGTCTCCAACCCTGTCGTCGCCCTGTCAGTTGCAGAGAGTCGCGCTGTCGCTGTCGCTGTCGACCATCCCGTCCCCGTCCAGCCGTCCTCGTGCCCGGCTCCAGTCCCGTTCCTCGCCCATCGCCTGCTTCAGTTAGGTTGGGTCTTCTTTCTCCCCTGAGGATCCATCCAGCTAAGCCTCAGAGAGCCATATCGACCAGGGCCATCAGGGCATGGTGTGGTGTCAGAACTTTTCCTAGCGACCGATCAGCATCCTTTTCCTCTTGCAGCTTGGTTCAGGTTCACCTTCCGTGCTTGCTTGTGAGGCGAGACCATCAACAGCTCCCCGTCCCTGTCCCCAGGACAAGACAAGGCGAAGACAAGCGAGGGCGCTCTTGACTCTTCACCTCAGGTCTTCAAGTCCCGACCCGACCCCAGGAATCGGCCAAAGACCATAACCATCAGGGCAACAAACTCCGGGATCGCTGTCCATCACCCAAACATCCATCGCGTATCCTCGACTGGACCTCACAGCTGACGGAATCAACCTTACCTGCCCCCCTCCCCCGGGCGCGGACCTCTATCCTTGCTCGCTTGTTCGTCTCGATTCGCGACATCAACCACGGCCAGGGCTCGCCTTGTTCCCGTTCCCAAGACAAATATACCTACATATCTCTTTCCTAGTCTTCATGAGCATGACCTGTTATACTCCTCTTTGATACCCCAAAACCAAACCGTTCCAAGCCGAAGGTGGTCCAACTCCCGTCCGTTGATATCTCATCCAATATATTAGCGCCTTGTCGAGCCGAGCCGAGCATCCCCGTCGCTGTTATTGGAACGCCAAAACATCCGCCGTCGTCGGTAGTGCATGGTCGACCACTCGGACACCTTTGTTGCATGGTCCCATTATGATATCCATGCAGCGCTCTCTTTCCTCGCCCATCAACGTTCAATCGTCGCTGCGTATGTCGGGGAAACCAGAGGATCATTCCCCAAGGTTGAGCTCTCTAGTCCCGTTGCGCTAACCCATGTCCTTCTCACGAGTAGCTCCATCCCCAATACAGTCTCCTCCGGCAGCGTCGAGGTCGCCAACTCCGTCCCCTTCGGAGAGTCATGTGGACGCCTTGCACTCACGAGCACATCGAACCAAGAGCCCGTCTCGCGCGGCCAAAGACGCAAATATGAGCCGCCGTAGCGACGACCTGTCCAGGCGCGGACCTGGTCTGCAGATGCCTACCACTCTTCCCAACCGTCCAATGCCCACGATCGACCAGGACATAGAGCCGTCGCCAGCACCCACGCCCAAGGATTCGTCCGATAGTCTCAACACAAATATAGCAACCGCCTCTCTGTCGTTGTCGGATGAAAAACCGACCAAGCTCAAGTTCCCGCGGCCCTTGTTGTCTGATGTTTCACTTTATACTCAGCCCTTTTGGAGCCCAGAGAGTGAAGGAACAACCTTGGAGGAGCTGGCCCATGTTGTTCGCCTGTCCAAGTACCAGGAGCGCAAGCGCGCAAACACAAGGATTCGTCTGCAAAGGAACCTCATTTCGACGGCGCTTTCTGCCCGCCTCATGAGGTCTGGTGAGATGGCCCATCGCAGCCTGGTGGATTGCTTCCGTGGAGACGACAAAAAGACGTTTGCATCCTTGTACAATGCAATCATCGACGTTCGCAAGAGCTGCGACGAAACCCGTCGATATGCCATGCTCGAGCCCGATATGGAATTGGCGCAGGCGCCAGGTCTCACGTCAACCGAGAGCGTTGACACCCCCACGGGATCTGTTGCGGGCACCACCCCGGCACTAGGGAGCGTTCCATGCTTCCTCAACGAGCTGTCTGCCGAGTCGCGAGAGACCTTGTTGAGTGTTCTTAATCAAATCAGGACGAATCCCGATTATCTGGCGACGAGAATCAGTTCCTTGAAAAGCACCGAACTTGCGGCGCTGACAAAGTCCCATCAAACCATGGAGCCAATTGAGTCGGTCCTTCCGTATCACAGCCGACCAGCTGGTCGTGGTACTTCGGGTATGTCGGGCTCTTCGAGTGCTGTTGGTTCTACCTTCAGCAGCTCCTCGAGCGCAGTGGGCGCCAATCGGCAGTCGGCCCAGGAAAGGAGCGCCATCGAACGACTTCTCTCCTTCCAGAGACACGATCCCATGTCGGCCTTGATTTATACTTGCTTTGCTAACTCTGCAGGTCCCGACAGCGCCGAGGACCAGCGCAGGACAGCGATTTGGGCCAATGTCTGCGCTCGGTTGATATCAAACCCGGCTACTGGCAGTGAACAGACTGTCATGTCCATCTGCAATGTTTGGGTTTCCATGCGCGGCTGGTCCGGGAAATCCAACATGGAATGGTATCTCATGAAGATCCTGGAAGAAGGAGCCTTTCTGCTCGACCGAGCCGAAGACCAACATGGAACCCGGTTCAATATTTCGGATTGGAGTTCCAAGGATCAGATTGCCGCAGAGGAGTTCTATGCCAAGGCTGTGGACGAGCTGTTCGAGGTTATCGACGATGAAGACAACACCGGTATCCCCGAGGGACTTATTGAGCTAGGGAACGAAATCATCAAATGCCTGGAAAAGAAGTACCTCGAAGCTACCCGCAAGTGGCTCGTGGCCAAATTCTTATTTTCAACCTGGCTCCTCGGAGTTATCATTCACCCAGAGGCCTATGGGATGATGGCGGACTATCACATCACTGAATATGGGCGACAGAAGATTCTCAAATCCGTTGCCATGAATGCACAAAAACTCGTTATTGACATGCTCCATAGCAAAACGCCGGTGTCTATCCCACCAAAGATCCGAGGGCATATTGAGAACATACAGAACCGGTTTAGAAACGCCAAGTATCAGCCCAAGACCCGCCTCTTGCCCGCTCGATCCATCACGTCCCTTCGAGAAACAGCAGAAGTTCATCCATATTTGGTCGTTAGCCCTGCCGATTTCGCTACCATTGCCAACGCCCTCTTCCCAGATCGAAGACCAGCCTCAGTTCACTCTGGAGGTCGCCGTTCTGGGGCGCCGTCTGTGTCCAATTTCTCTGTGGTATCTCAACCCATGTCTGTGAGGACAGCCCCTAGCACCCAGTTTGATGCCCTGTCAATTGTCAGTACCAGCGCCGAATCGATAATCAGTGATGTAACAACATCCCGAGAGCCCCTTCTCGAGGAGGGCCCTGGTTACTCTCCTCCGGCTTCAAGCGCTCCAAGCTCTTCGGTCAACTACGAGGATGACGGGTACCGACTCCGACTCGCTCTGCATGAAATGTCTCAGGTCCTCGGGCAAGATGTGTTGAACGGCTCCTGCCACCCCTGCGCCGAGCGCTGGGCGGTTTTGTTTATCTCGGGCAATGGCAGTCAACTCTCAACGCACATGACGTTCGATCCCGATGATGAGGTCGATGAAGAGGCGACTTCCTCTAACACCGACAGCGAAACCGACGAGACTGACAACGAACGGCCGACATTGTACAAAGACTATCACCAACTTCGAGACGCGATCCTAAAGCTGGTTCAGGAATATGAGATTCCTCAAAACTTGGAGAACAGTGGCACGCGAAAGCAAACCTTTAGCAACCGAGCATCTACCCTCAAGAAGTACAGGTCCAAAAACCGTATCGTCAACAGCATGGGCAGCCGAAATCCATACAATAGCTATCGTTCACGAGCCCCGAGTGTCACCAGCAGTTTGTCTGACACCTCCAGTAGGGGGAATGGCAAGGGGAAGGAGCTTTCAGAGGCCGCGGAACCCACGTCACCCCTTATCGCCATGCTAACAGCCGCATCCTCCCAATCACGAGCGCAATCGGATTTCGTCAACGCTCACCTCTACTGGAGGACGCTCCAACAACTCAACGCCCTTACATCCGACTCTCTGCGCAAGGACGGGTTCGCAACATTGTTGAACATCTTCTCCCGCGGACCACGAGACTCGATCCGCAAGTCCGCTGCCGCCATTGAAGACTACGATGCATGGCTTGTCTGGCTGAAGCAGAGCCAGGAACGCGCCGAGGGTCTAATCGAGTCAATGATGCGCCGGCTTCGTGCCCTTCGTGACAAGATGTGGTACGTTACAGACGTACGCAACTCCGCACCTTATGACGAATCACGGAATGTCGCAGTCGCACTCAAGACCATGGGTATGCCTCATCGTTGGAACTCGTTCCAGCGAGTCAAAAGCAGGATGCAACGTGGCCCAGCCTCCAGCTACCTCTTCAAGACCGAATCTCAGATCTTGGATATCCTTGCGGCGCCCGAAGAGCAAGGTGGACCCAACAAGCTCCGTGACGAGCAGGCAGAGAAAACCGCCAGGTGGCTGCAACAGTATGAGGTTGAAAACTTCTGTTGCGGGGAGGAAAGAATCCATCGCTTCTGCTGTGAGGTTGACAATTGTATCAACAAACTGCTCGGTGATAGCATTGTCGACGGGCCGGTTCTGTGGTCCAGTGAACTTTTCACGCGGGATAGGCGAAACCTTGAGAGCAAGCAGGTCAACCGCCGTGACCGAGACTTTGACACACAGTCAGTCTCGTGGGATGACTCCATCAGCGTTATCAGTGACCCTGAAAGGAGATTCACCCCGGGGATGCGGGGCCGGTCATCCAACAACAACCTCCGAGCTTTGTCCGGTCACAATTTGAGTCAGCTGTCCTTCGATTCCTCCAGCCGCTTTAGCTACTCAAGAGCCAGCACGGCGATATCTGAGATTGACGGCTCAGACTATTTTGGTGCATCGTCTCCGGTTCATCAAATCGATTCTCGAGAGACGTTCTGGTCACCGTTTCACCACCGGCCTACATCCCCGAGTACCGTTACGTCCAGAGCTCAGTCGCCAACCACAAGTGTAACCAACTTCTCCGGCTCCTTTAACCCTCCCAACCACCATGCACTTCCGTCAAACTCTCAGCACTCGATAGGTCGGTCTGGCGCCTCTGTGTCATCTTCAAACGAAACCGTCTTCCAGCAGCGCCAGTCAGAGGAGAAGGCTCGCTTCCTCGGCGAACTTCGCCAGACACTGACCAGTCTTATTCTGTCCGATCTTGGTAACCTCGTTTTCTCTCGCGGTTCGGAAACGGACGCGTGGTTCGAAGGCCTAGGTCAGGATTGTATCGATCGCCGAGAAGCCATCCAGCGCCGCAACCGTGAGGCCCTGGGCAAGGAGAAGCGCAAGTCCGCCGGCAAAGGTGGCCTCAAGCAACGGATCCTTGAAAGGAAGAAGAGCTACACCGACCTCCGCGATGGAGTAAGCGAAAAGGGTACATCCGAAACACATAGTCCTGTTGCCGAGGCAGGTGGTTCGGGCAGTGTTCACGGAAACGAGAACACTGCCTCCAACGAGCCCTTGTCAGGTCAGCGGTCTAGCCGAGACGGAAAGAAGGAAGCGATGCCTGATTTCCCGTTCATGAAGTCCTACCAGAGACTATTGCGGATGTTCTGCGTACACCCCAACCCATATGTTAAGCTCAACGCTCTTCATGAGCTGCAACACTTGATCAGCGCATCCCTCAATTCGGGATCCCGGCGCTCCCGATTGGCATGGGCACGGTCTGATCTTGGCTCTGCGTCTTCGGCCACCGAGGAGCACGGTGTTCAAACCCGTTCGCAACCTATCGACGACGCGATTGACAGCTTCAAGGAGCGTCGCTCTCACGCGCTCATGCAAGCTCCGGCCTTTTCAGGTAGCCATGGGCATAGTGGTAGAGTGCCAGGCGGAGGGCGAGACGCCGACACCCGCTCCGTTGTGTCGGTCTACCCTGCCAACACGGATGCCATCGCCAACGTCCTGCAGAAGCTCTTCCGTGATGCAGGCATGCGTCCCAAGACTCTCTTCCGCGACCTTCAATTTATCGCGGCTTTTGTCTCTCCCACCATGCTAGACAAGACCGAACGAGGCAAAGCGTTCTGGGACGCCGGTCTCGCAGCGCTTAGTCTCAAGCAAGAAGTCTGCCGGACCATGGTCGAAGTTGCAGATGAGGTAGTTAAGAACTTCACCACGACTCGCAACGATGCATACGACCACCGGGCCGGTAGCGGAGCAGGAGAAGAGCCAAGCGGCACGCAAACACCCACAGCCGACAAACCATCGTCCCCGTTCAACTCGCCGCCATCCCCGCTTCCTCTCACCACTCACTCCCTCGCCGACGCTGCGCGCATGTGGACCATCACGGCCAAGGAAGGAGATCCCACTGCGCAGCGCGAGCTGGCTATCTTTTACCTGTCCAACCCTGAGCTGGTGGAGCGGACCACCTTGCCGCTTAGCAAGCCGCGGGAGGTGTTCAAGCAAGCTGTTATTGATAAGTATGGCGGTGGTGGGCGGTCTGGTCCAGGTGGAAGCAGTTCAGATGAGAACTCGAGGTTTGCGGGAATGGGAGTGGGTGATGTCAGGAGTGATCCGGCATTGATGTGTTTGGCTATTCATTGGATGGGAGCGGCGGAGAGCGGAGGGGATGAGTTGGCGAAGACGTTTATGGCGCAGCAGATGCGTTGATGCTCTGGAGACGGAGTGAGCCAAAGGCATGGGCCTCAACGCCTACGCCTATCTTTGTCTATCGTGGTGCGTGTGTGTGTGTGTTGTTGGACAAAAGCCGGACGCTTCTGGAAGTTTGTCCGGCGCGCTGTTGTTGTTGCATTTCTCTCTCCTCCTTGGTTGGTTTTGTTGATTTTTTCTTGTCGCTATTGCTTTCGGATTCCCCCTTCCCGTGTTGCATATACCTTCTGCTCGTCATATACCATCAACGATATACCAAGGGTCTTTACATACTACCATGTACACTCATCACTGTCATGTTTCTTCTCTTTTCTCCTTGATGAACCTCGGAGTTCAACCCTTTTGGATTGCTGCAGCGCAGCCTCAGCTCGGATTTTCTGTTTTCTGTCATCTTGAATACCCCTTTTGCGTATACCATTCCCCATCATCATCTCTTGTCTTCATCGGTCGTGTCACGTCATGTCATACAGTGTCTCTTGTACAGGTTTTCTCTTATTTGGGTGGCTATCTGCTGTTTTTGTCCTTGTTCATCCGGCCGCTTGAGTGCCTACCATGTTATGTACCAGGAGGGAGGGAATGCCAGTAATGGCAACTTTGTCAACGGCGCACGCACACGCCCATGGACAGGATTGCGGAGGATATGTATAGTATTATGAGCTATGAGCTATGAGGTAGTAAGAAGGCAGGGTGGGAGGCTCACTACTGGGTGGTGAAGCAGGGGATTGGGTTGAGGAAGGTGAATAAAGAATTAAACGACCATTTTGGTTCATGATTGTGTCGAGATATGTGTTAGTGCTGAGCTTGGTGACTGCGACTGTTGACATCGCAAAGCTCGAATATCGCTGCTGGATATGTCCCTCAGAATGGCATTGAATGACGGAAACAAAATCATCCAAACTTCCTTCCAGATCTACCATCCCACCTAGAAAATAATTGCTTCATCGGATCAGAAATAGGGAAGATGAAGGCGAGTGTCAACAGGAGGAAGATGGGATGAGAAGAGGAGATGGGATGAAAAGAGAGGGTTAGGGTCAAAGCGCTGGTGTAACTGAAACTTGGGCGGGGTGGTGGGGTTGAGTCAATCGGTCCAAAACAAGCAGGCGGCGGCGAATGGCAGAACCGTTGCCGCCGTGGATTTTGAGTCATCCGTTGCCGGAACCGGGACTGGGGCGCGCGGTCGGCCGCTATGGAAGTGGTCCCCAAGTCGATTCGGGCGCCGCCGTTGCAGTGTCTCGAAAAGTTCCAAGTGGATTGCCTAGCACTGCGGCGACTCCTCTGATCCTCCCCCGTCCCCCGTCTCCGTTCTCCGTCTCCGTCTTGCGCCAATCTCCAGTCCAGTCCCTTTCTCCCAAGACTCGACGACCCAAATTAGCCCAACATGCCTACCATTAACGTCGACAAGTACCGCCTCTTTGAGGAGCTTGGCGAGCAGTAAGTTTCCCTTGCTTTTAATTATCACGGTTGCCCCGCCATGGTGTTTTGACCACAGACACAAACCACTTACACGCTTTGCGCCAACCACTACAGGTTCACTCCCGACACCTTCCAACAGCTCTGCTTCGAGTTCGGCATCGAGCTCGACAAGGACACCGAGGAGGATGAGACGCGCCCCAAGGACCAGGCCCCCGAGTTGGCCATCGAGATCCCCGCCAACCGCTACGACATGCTCTGCTTCGAGGGCATCGCCATGTACCTGAACATCTTCCGCGGCAAGCAGACCACCCCCGACTTCAAGCTGCTCGACATCCCCGAGGACAAGATGCAAAAGATCACCGTCAGCCCCGAGACCGAGAAGGTCCGCCCCTACGTCGCTGGCGCCATCCTGCGCAACATCAAATTCACCCCGGAGAGATACGAGTCCTTCATCGGCCTCCAAGACAAGCTTCACCAGAACCTGGCCAGGCAAAGAACCCTCGTCTCCATCGGCACCCACGATCTCGACACCGTCCAGGGCCCCTTCACCTACGAGGCCCTCGCCCCCAAGGACATCAACTTCGTCCCCCTCAACCAGACCAAGAAGATGAACGGCGAAGAGCTGATGCAGTTCTACGAGGCCGACAAGCACCTCGGCCGCTTCCTGCACATCATCCGCGACAAGCCCGTCTACCCCGTCATCTTCGACGCCAACAAGACCGTCTGCTCGCTCCCTCCCATCATCAACAGCGACCACTCCAAGATCACGCTCGACACCAAGAACGTCTTCATCGAGATCACCGCCACCGACCAGACCAAGCTCGACATTGTCTGCAACATCATGGTCGCCATGTTCTCCCAGTACTGCGAGGAGCCCTTCACCATCGAGCCCGTCAAGATCGTGTCGGAGCACAACGGCACCACCCGCGTCACCCCCAGCCTGCACACCCGTGTCATGGACGTCGAGGTTGACTACCTCAACCAGTGCTGCGGTCTGCAAAAGTCGCCTGAGGAGCTGTGCAAGCTCCTTGGCAAGATGGCTTACACTGCTGTCCCCGATAAGGAGGACGCCAGGCTCATCAAGGTCTCTGTGCCTCCTACCCGTGCCGATGTGTTGCACGCCTGCGATGTGGTATGTTTTTACTCTCTCCCCCCCCTTACCTTAACCTGCCGTCACAACACAACCACTAACACCTTGCTACAGATGGAAGACGTAGCTATCGCCTACGGCTACAACAACCTCCCCCGCACTTCCCCCAACCAAGCCTCCACCATCGGCAAGCCGCTCATGATCAACAAGGTCTCCGACATTGTGCGCAACGAGTGCGCCATGGCCGGCTGGATCGAGGTCATGCCCTTGATCCTCTGCTCGCACGAGGAGAACTTTGAGTGGCTCAACCGCGTCGACGACGGCCAGACCGCCGTCAAGCTTGCTAACCCCAAGTCCGTCGAGTACCAAGTCGTGCGCACCTCCCTCTTGCCCGGTCTGCTCAAGACCCTGCGCGAGAACAAGTCCGTCCGTTTGCCGCTTAAGATCACCGAGGTGGCCGATATTGCGCTCAAGGACGAGACGAAGGAGCGCAAGGCGCGCAATGAACGTCATTTCGCGGCGGCTTTCTACGGCAAGACTTCTGGTTTCGAGGTCGTGCACGGTCTGCTTGATCGCATTCTCTCCATGTTGAGAATCAGCTTCGTCACGCACGAGGAGGATCTCCATGGCAAGAGCATCGATTATAAGATCCTGGAAAACCCGAGCGAGGAGAAGGGTAATGGGTATTTCATCAAGGAGATTGACGAGCCCACCTTCTTCCAGGGGAGGGCGGCGGCGATTTATTTGCGTCTTGGAGGCGAGACGAAGAGGATTGGCGAGTTTGGTGTGCTGCATCCGACTGTGCTGGAGAAGTTCGACTTGAGATACCCGGTTAGTGTGTTGGAGGTTAATTTGGAGGTTTTCCTTTGAGTGGAGGGGGTGAACTGAGTGGAAGGGGTAAGAAGAGGGATGATAGAGGAGGATGATGATGAAAAGAAAAAAAAGAGTGAAAAGTTATGTAGTACCTGTGGAAAATAGAGATTTTCGTTTTTGTTCAGGTGTCCGCCCTCCATTATCTTAGCATCGTCGTGTCGGCGGCCAACATGCGATGGACAAGTCAAAGTTTCTTAGGTAGGTAAGTTCAGCCCTATGCTATGATATCTGGACCACGTCCGGCGTTCTACCGGTGGATCGTCACCCCGGAGTGAGTCGGAGATGCGCGCTAACAAGGGTATCCCGGAACCAGCGGAGTGACTTTCGTCTTCGGGACGGACGTCTTGCCAAGCGGCAGACTTCAACCCATCAACAATTCAAACCTCTCTCTTCATTCTCCTTAACACTGGTGGTCCTTGGACGATTTTCCACACTCCAATCTTCCTGCCATGCTCTTTCGACGAACCACAAACCACCACCATAGCCATAAACCCGATCCCTAGGATATCCGGCATCCGACATCCGACAGCCCGCATCTGCCCTCTAGCTTCAAGTGAAGTGTTCTTTCCCAACACGCGAAATTATCATGATACCTAACTGGGTATATGACGACATCCATTTGTCCTCCGTTTTGGGGGGGAGGGGGGACGGGTGTCGTGATGTACAAAAGACGACGGATGGGGTCGTTTCTTCCAGTGAGAACTTTCTTCCTCTGGTAACGGTTCTCTGGATTTCTTTTTTTTTCACCCGGTTTTGGTTCGGTCTCCTCGCTGTCAAAGCGGTTCGGGTCTTTCATTGCAACATCACTTTCTTCCTCCGTACGACACTTTTCCCTTTTTGATGAGTCGACCATCAACACTTTTTTGCGAGGCCTCTCTCTGCCCTGAGGCCATCCAAGATCTATCGCCTTCGCACTCCAGCCTGGGCTGACATCTCATTCGGCAACAACATCTGGCCTGCCTCACTTTGATCTGACTGCATGGTCTGCGCGGATTGAGTGTGATGGCTGTGAGATCTTCACTCCCGCGCTTACTTCCAAAGCTTATGTCCTCTACTGATGCCATCACTCATCAATTTCGTTTCTGTATGACGACGACAGAGAAAAAGGCCTGGAATCACAGCACGGGATGGCATGAGCGTATGTGCCGGACTGGAATGGCAGGCGTCATCCGTTATGGCAGCCTCTTTGTGGAGTACGTACAGGGCGGTTGTTTAGGGGAGCAAAAGGTACCTACCTATGCTCATCATCCAACCCGTCTCACAACGTCGGGCCTGATCTTTTCACCTTTACATTGAGCCATTCAATCTCACTTCAGCTCTTTGTTGTCGTATTAACAGATTCGTAGGGTTTACATGGATGTTTCGAAAAAATGGCCTGTTGCTCTTGAGAAGAGGTGATCCCACTTCCTGCAATGCAGATAGCAGCAAGCAGGATGCTTCGATCACAGCACTCGTGCTTCCGATACGCCCGAGGTTGACATGTTTCCATCTACCAACACCTGTCTCAGCGGACGGGAAGTCAAGCTTCGTTGCGAGGGCTTTCGCAACTCTCACCTCGCAACCACCTCTGTGAGCCCATCACTTCGTAATCGACATTGTTGAAACTGGTGTCCCCATTCTGACGGCAGACAGATACACAAGCGTGAGAGAGGTAATTCTTCACATCCTTCTTCTTCCTCGATCACCTCTCCCCCTCCGTGGGGGACTTCCGCCCCCTCCCGATGCCCTTTCAGCATTCTTGAATTATCGATTGACGTTAGATGATTACGTTTGGCCCTAGATTTAGCTCTCTTGTCCCGACTGGCTCCGCGAGTCGCCTACGGCGGGCAGGTTCAGATCCAGCCAATGCTCGAAAAGAAGACATCAGTACACTAGGGCAGCCGACCGCTAACTCCAGAACCAGGTCGAAATACTCCGGGGCAATCAACGAACTCAACCTCCTCGGTGTCGACCTCAGTGCCGATATGCCAGGCTGGCGATATGCCTTTGCTTTGTCAGAGGATGCGGTCAAAGCTGCTACGCCGCCTGGGACGGTGAGGCTTGTTGTTGGTATGGTATACTCCCTTTCCTCCACCTTCCCCATCCGTTCCTTGAACCGGTCCCAATGCCACTCACGCCCCATCTCCACCCAAGACTACCTTGACATCTAACACCCCCCCAACCAGAACACAAACGCCCACTGCAAGACCATAACGGTCCACCGCAACAACGAGACACTCGTAACGACGCCCCATCCCCTGAGCTCGACCTCGCGAAAGTCCCCATCCCTACCTCAGACCCTTCCGACCCCCTCAACTGGGCTCGTTGGCGCAAACTCTCCTGCCTCTGCGCCCTCTGCAACTATGCCTTTGTCTGCTCCTTCACCTCCGCCTCGCTAGCGCCCGCCCTAGCCATATGGAACGTGTCCTTCCCCTCTGACCCACGAGGAATTGGGGACCTCAACCGTTTCACTGCCCTCAATGTACTCCTGCTGGGATTAGGCAACATCATCCTTGTGCCGCTGGCAAACGTCTTTGGGAGGAGGATCGTGCTGGTGTTGAGCGTGTTGACGTTGTTCATCGCGACGGTTTGTGGGACGAGAGATTTTGGGTCTGGGGCCGGTCATGGGATGGGGATGTATGAGGGGGTGTTGGTCATTAGGATCTTTCAGGGGTTGGGGAGTAGTGTGTCGGAGACTGTTGGGCCGGCAGTGGTGGGCGATATGTTTTTTGTGCAGGAGAGGGGCGGGTGGATGGTAGGTCTCCTCGGGAACTGGGAGTGACGGAGAATAATGCTGATGACTTGTCTAGGCTCTGTATACCGCTTGTCTCGCCAGCGGATCGGTCATAGGAGGGGTATGTGGAGGATACATCGCCACAAGATACGGATGGTTCGGCATCTTCTGGATTACTGCCGCTTTGACGGGAATTGCGTTCCTGGCGATGGTGCTTTTGGTTCCGGAGACACTCTTTGAAAGGGGCCTGTTGTGTTTTCCGACTATTGCAACTGCTCCTCCGAAGGATAGGAGGCATCGACATCGACCTCGGAACCATGACGACATCGCGGAGGAAGAAAAGGATATTGACGGTGGTAATGACAACCGCAATCGAAGATCGAGCGTTCGACGATACTACTACCAGCAAACTCCGACACCATATCTCAGTTTGGGAACGTTGCCGTCGATACGAATGACGATGCCGTCGCGTTTTATTACCTCCGTCTACACCCCGCTGAACATTAACACAAATCAGCCCCAGTACTTCCGGGACTACTGGGACCCTCGGCTGGGGCTGACTTGGTACGAAACAGCTTCCGAGTCCGATGACTCTGAGGAGAGGTTCTCGATAGCTCATGGCAGGGAATCTTCGATGCCGACGGTGCTACGTCCACCACCGACTGCGGCGCAACAAGGAGAACGAGAGGATGCTGGCGGTCTCCCTCCTGCTCCCGGAGGACTAGCAGCACGGCGAGCCACCGCCCGAGGCCCTCGCTACCGCCTCTACCCTCCCTCCGAGATCGACACCCGCTTAATCGGCGGCCGAGGCGGCAACCAAAACCGCCCAATCCTCCGCAACCCCGAAAACAATGCCAACGGTCACTCAAACCGCTTTACCCTCGGCCCCTTCGTTCCCCTCAACCGCGACTCAGCCTTTTCCATTTCTTCCTCAGATCCGTCCACCCACTACGAACCCTACACCTACCTTCGCTCCCTCCGCTTCTTCCCACGCCAGAGGCCCCCACCCCCCAATCCTTTCCACCCAGCCGTAAACCCCTTCCCCGAATCTCCTTACTCTCCTTACTCGCCATACTCCCCCAACTTCCCCAAACCTTCCTTCTCCAATGACCCCTCAAGTCCCCGACACGGGGTGGTCCTTCCCTTCCCAGCAAAGAAGAAGTCACTGTGGAAACACTTTGTTTCTCCTCTGTTAACGCTGCGTCTACCGGCGGTATGGGTAGCTACCCTCCAATACTCCGCCCTCATCGGGTCCGTAGCAGTTCTTTCCACACGTGGACCATCGTTGCTGGCCTCGCCGCCTTATAACTGGACCATCTCTCAATCGGGATTGTTGCTGTTCGGCGGAACGTTGATCGGGATTATCCTCGGCGGACTTTATGCGGGCGTGTTGGCGGATGAGAAGATGAAAGTCGCTGGGACCAAACGGTCCTCCGGGCCAAGGGCTAGAGGATGGGAGGGACTCGGAAGCAGGAGGGGAAGGACGGGTGGGAAGAAGATGGAGAGGGTCAAGAGCTGGGGAGAGAGGCTGTTTGGGGGAAACAGTGACTATGGGTATGCAGAGGCGGAAAGTAGGTTGATGGTTGCGTTGCCTGGGCTGGTGATTGCCACGGCGGGGTTGTTGATTTGGGGATTTTGTGGGGAGTATGGACCTGCTTTGAACGCAGCAGCTGCTGCTGCTGGGAATAATAGCACGGTGCCAGGGGCAGAAGAAAGTGGGAATGTCACGGCGGCTGTGGGACCGGGACTGAGCAGCAGTGGAAATGGAGGAGGAGGGTATGGAGTGAATAGGTATAGTTGGCTCGGGTTGGTGTTTGGGTTTGGGATGGTCAGCTTTGCGGTTGCCGGGGTGCCGGGGGTTTGGTTTAATTATGTGAGTTGTTCTTCTTTTTGCTCTGATCACTTTTTTTTTTCTTTTTTTTCTCTCATCTTCCCCTTCCTCCTTCCTCTCCCTCGGCTCCCTCCCTCCATTCTGCCTCCTTCCTCTCTTTCCCGTCATCATCTTCTCCCGAGGTCTTCCGTACTAAACGCATAACAAGCTCATTGACTCCTACGCCAACCTCGCCTCCGATTGCTTCGTCATGATCTGCATCTCGCGCGGCCTCATCCCCTTCGCCTGGACCTTCTTTGTCAGCGAATGGGTTGCGAAGCAAGGGTATTTGATACCCTTTGGCGGGCTCACGGCGATCTTGGGCGTGGTTTCTCTGTTGTTGATACCGGTTATTTGGTACGGGAAGAGGATGAGGATTGCTACGGCTAGGTTTGTTGTTGGAAATCAGTGACGGGGATGGTAACAGGGATATAGGGACACAGGGTTTGATCTGGGCTTGGGCATGGGAGGTTGATGAGGTTGAAGAGGTTGAAGAGGTGATGTCGGAAGGTTGTTCGTGGAGAATAGTCGCATGCAAGGCCGATTAATGATACAAAAGCGTTGGTGGAGACGATCATTGGTGTATAGATTATTAAAGGAGTTACACAGGGAACAATGGCTAAAGATTCTCTTTCCTTCGATCAGAGTACTGAAATAAACTAACATACTCTTTGAGCTGTGAACTATGAGTTCTTAAACACGCGCAGTTATCAAGACAAAAGATATCTATCGTCCGTCGTGTATTCGAGCTAAAGAGGGGCTGTGCTGTGTCCCCTCAACCGCCATATCACGCTGAAAGCCAAACACGCCTGGAAGTAGAAAATAGACCATCCTAACTCCCACTTGCCCACACCAACACCACACCAACCTAATTCCCCTCCTCCGCAGCCGCCTTCATATCCACCTCCCACTCCCTCCTCACCTCCCCCGCAAACTCCTCATCCACAAGCACCCTCCACCCAACCTCCGCCATCGCCCGTCCACACTCCAACGCCCTCTCAAACGCCTCCTGCGTCCCAGCGCCCTTTGTGAACCCCTTCGTATGATTCGCCGCCCCCTCCTCCGTCTCAATGCCAAAAACACCATGAAAACCCGGACACTCATAGCATACATTCCCCATATCCGTGCTCCCCTGGAAGAAATCCTTGGGATCCTCCCACGCCACGCTACATGTACCCGCTGCTGGTTGTTGTTGTTGCATTGCCTCCATCCACGCTTTACACAACGCTTTTGAGGGACGAACATCAAAGTAAGCCGGCAGGTCCTCTTTCCTCCATTCACACCCCGTCGCCAGCGCTGCGCCCTCAAAGCACTTCAATACTCGCTTGCCGAGGTCTTCGGCGCCCCGTCGTGTGGTGCTGCGCACGTAGTACTCCACGCAGCAATCGGCTGGCGTGATATTCGGCCTTGTACCGGCCTCCCTGAAGATACCGTGGATGCGCTCTTCAGGGCGGATCTGCTGGCGCAGCATGCTGATGGCGTTATACGACAAGCAGACAGCGTCCAAAGCGTTGACGCCGTGCCACGGCGCTATACTTGCATGCGCCTCGCGACCGGTGAAGTAAACCCGGTATTTTACGTTCGCTAACATCCTTACATAGCTCACTGCCGTGATCCCCTGCGGTAGTTTGGCTTGCGGACCGGGGTGCACCATCAGGCATGCATCACAACCCTTATACGCGCCGGCTTCGATCAACTTCAATTTTCCCCCGCCGCCTTCTTCGGCTGGGGTTCCCAAGAGTCGCACACGGCCTGGCTTGCCGGAGGCTTTAAGTGCCGCGGCAACCCCCAGAAAAGCGGCGAGCGAGGCGGAGGCGATGAGGTTGTGCCCGCACGCGTGGCCGATCTCGGGGAGGGCGTCGTACTCGGCGTTGAAGATGATGAGGCGGCCTTCTTCGCCGTTGGGGCCGGGGGTGCCATATTCGGCGACGAAGGAGGTGGGCAGGCCGTAGGCGGGTGAGGTGACGGTGAAGCCTCCGAGCCGCCGCAAAGAGTGCACGAGGGTGGAGTGGGCGGTGAATTCGAGGTAGGCGAGTTCGGGGTTGGAGTGGATGTGGTTGTTGATGAGGGCGATTTCGGACTTGTTTGTTTGGATCGCATCTGCGATTGTCGTAGCAATGCTTGGATCTGTCATGTTGGCGGTGGTGTTGTTGTTTGGCTTGGTGACTGATGATGAGTGAAGTGTCCCTTCCTTCCTCTTGTCAACGTCGAAAGTCCTAGAGGTAGTTCGTATGGCTTCTTTTATCGGTTCCGTTCCTGCAGTAGTCCCGTACAAATTTGAGCCTCAATCATGAACCGACCAAATCCAAAAGAACGGTGAAGCAGCCGATCCGCTCGTCTCGTTCTTGTGTTTCCTTGTCGTCAACACCTAGAACGTCAACAGTGGCATGATGTTTGACCGGGGAGTGAGGTTCCCCTCACTCTTAGCCTCCCCGCCCTCGTCCGCCCCTAGGGACAGCTGGGACGTTTCCAAGACGCCGGCTTCTCAGCCGGTCGTTATCGTCGACCGATTGCAAACGGGCGAATTGCAGCGAATTACGTCTGCGCCATCTCATTGGCTTGTCCCTCGTCCAACCCGTCCCCAGCAGTGAAGCATTCGGTATGGTTACTCGTCATGGGAAATTACCATAGTACATTCGCGTGCCTTGCCCATCGTGAACAGCATCATCATCGGCATCGGCATCGTCAGCGGGATCGAGTTGTGAGCAGTTGCGCAATCCTTGATTGTCCAGGTTGTTAGGAACAAAAAGGACCGATCGTTCGAGAAATGGAAGATCGCGTTGTCAATCAGGAACGGGAGAGACAAAAGGGAAAAGGTGCAAAAGGGTGCAATGGCTCGAGAAATGTCAATCTGGAATACCGATGCAAAAAAGGAAAAAGTGCAAAAAGGCAAAAGTAATGCGTCACCTACAGGATTCGAACCTGTGCTCCCGAGGGAACTGCCTAAACTTTCTTGCGAATAGCAGGGCAGCGCGTTAACCACTCCGCCAAAGTGACTAGTGGTTGTTGTTGTATTAGTGCTTTTGTTTTCGGGCTTATGTGCCGGCATGCGACTTGAGGTGATACAGAGCTGAAAGCTGCAGGATGGTGTGGATGTCAGTGTGGATTCACATGTTTCGATGGGATGAACTCAACCTCGAGATCCACTCCACTCAATGCGTGCGCTCCGCGGCTTGACCAAAGTGCTGGGTCGGTCGGGCACCGACTCACCGGTGCGGCAACAACTTGACTTGTAAAATTTCCGAGTTTGAACGTCAACTTTTCTTGGTTTCAATACCGGGTTTGACAGGATTTCCGAAATTGGCACATCAGCTACATCAAGATCGTAATATTGAACATTCTACCCAACTACAAGACTGGACTTGGCCTATCCCAATAACCAGTTTTTGTTTTTCGTCTTCCCGACTTACAATCAAGCCTTCACCGGTAGGGATAGATAAAATACCTGAGGTTACATCGAGACCCCTTCTCGCAATCCATACCAAGGCTCCAAGTGCTGACTGCATCCTTCCATCGAGATCCCAACGGTGATGGAGATGGCGGCATTGGAAAGGCATAATTGTAGGCCGCTGTAAAGAGGATGGAGTGATGGTGTTATCGATAGCGGTTTATGAAGGCCGGCAAGTCGTGACTGACTGTAATAGAGTTCAACGCCCGTGATATTGATGCCGGCATCCCGTCATAGGTACACTGGATCAGTTCCAGCCCTATGGTTCGGCCGTCAAGACCTTTCGTCTGTTCTGGGTCCAGGGAATCCGGGATCCGAAACGCGGGAGTGTAAGTTCGTGAAACGTGTAACCAGCATTCCGTCCGGTCGGTATCACCAACCGTACAACCAGTTTGCACAACACTCGCGTCGAGACCGGAACGACCCGGACCTGGAAAATGAACACAATGTATTACCCTTTAGTTTTTGTATCACAAAAGAAATGCACACTAACACCAGACCACCTTGTCCAAGAAGCCAGCCGAGCCGCCTCTAACAAACGTCAAACCGAACTCCTATCCCAACCAACCCAGTAGTAATGCATGTATAGAAAGAATCCTCCATTACCCGCCCTTCGCTGCCATCCCCTCGCCATTATATATACCCGCTTTCTCCGCTTTCTCTGGTTTCCTAGCCCTCACAGTTCCGGATTACCTCCTCGCCGCCGTGCTAGGACTAGCAATACCCCCATCCCTCTCATTCTTCAACAGATTCCTCCTTGACGCAACCTCGTCATCCTCATCATCGCTCATCAAACCCTCGAGCTCAAACTCGCCAGCATCGCGAAGCTGGGTCTCGGGGTTGGGAGCGCGTCCGTTCAACCGGATAGCGCCGTTACCGTGCGTGGTCTTGTTGAGGCTGTCGGCGTTGGCAGTGCGATCGTAGAGGTGGATGAGGATGTTGACGAAGAGGAAGAGGATGAAGGCGAGGGAGTAGATGATGAGGACGTAGGCGACGTGGTCGATGCCGGAGCCGGCAACGAGGGCCATTTGCTCTTCGGTGGCGCTCATGAAGAGGAAGCCGGAGGCGTAGAGGAGCTGGCAGACGTTAGCAGTTAGCAACTGAGTATGGAGGATGAGGGCATAGAAGGCAACTTACGAAAACAGGAACATATTGGAAGCTGTGCGTCTCGTAGCCTTGGTCCGAAACAGCCGGCTTGTCCTTGAGAATGAAGGAAATCTCAATGATACGAGTAAGACCGGCGCCCATAAGGCTATAACCAAACATCTTATGGGTCATGGCGCTGATCATGAGCTCCTGAGGATGGGCAGACATAGCCCAGCCGGTAATGAGCAGGACAAAACCGGGAATGAAGTTGCGCTTGGGAGTGCCGTCCCTGTTCCTGCTGAGCCAAACACCAGCGAGACCAGCAGCCCACCAGATAACGCCCATGGTGGTGTGCTGCCAATCGTTGCGAACCCAGGCAGTTCCCCAGCGGTGCTCGGTGAAGGTGTTGACACAGCCCCAGGCGGCAATGACGGCGCTGTCGAAGAACTCCTGGCTACGGCCGGTGCGGCGCAACCACAGCTGACCGACCAAGAGGACAATGGTCAAGAGAACACCGTAGGCGATGAAGGCGCTGCCCATGATGAAGTGGGCCAAGCACTGGCCGGTATGTTCGCCCTGGCAGAAGCCGAGAGCAGTGATTCCGCCGAACACCATCTGAACCCACGAGGCGATAGGGAAGGCCTTGCCGTTGATGCTATGGAGGATCCGGAAGAAGGGGCGGATGCGGCCTTGGAAGCCTTTCTCGAGGTGTAGCTTGAGGTAGACGCCCAGGACGACCTGGCCGATCATCATGAGGAACAGAATGTTGGCGAAGCTAGCGTGGACATTGTTGGAGATGAACTGTCTGCCCTTGTGCAAGTGGCCGAGTGCGTATCCGAGGAAGGCGAGTGCGGTCGCGAGGACTTGGAGAGGAACGTGCCAGCGGCTCTTGATCATCTGTTCAATCTATGTTAGCATTCCACCATGTAGTTGCAATCTTTGTATCCGGAAAGCTTACCCCCAGTACCATGCCCGTGGGGAACAGGATGCCAAAGACAAACGTCTGAAGGAAGATGTGAAGCCATAGTGTCGTGTCGAGGGGCTCGACCGAGATGGTCGCCCCCTCGGGGATCTGATCTTCGTGGTGGTCGTGACCGGACGCCATCGGAATAAATGCAGCGGCCAGAACTGCTGTAGCTGCCGTTGCTGTGATGGAGGAGGACACTCGAGGTATAAGACTGTGCAACGACAGAGAGCCACTGTTGTTGGCACCGCGGCGACGGGCGGCCGGGTTGTTGAGAGTCATGGCGCGGTTTCAGATCGATGAAGGCTGTAACCCTGCACAGTGGCGTAATGGTCGCAAATCGTTCGTCAATGGAGGGGCTGTCGAGATCGGACAATCCGTGTTTCGTAACTCTAGGATGGGACGACGACGTAGCGGAGACCGTGTCGGATACGGTAGTATCTAATGCGACAACGATGACAGCACAAGCTAATGTGCTGCTATCGGCGGTGGTTGCGGGGAGTTACACGATTGCGACACGGGCGTGGAATCGACAACCGGTGGAGGAGGAGAAGCAGGATGGAAGGGAGGAGGCGCAACCGAAAGGGATGAAGAACGGGAAACGAAAAAAAGATTGAATTTCAATTAAATTGGCGGAGACATGGGAACCTTCACGGCGGGCGCGGTGATGTCGGAAGCTCCAGCGAACCCGCAGCTCAGCCCGCCCGCCAATTCAGTCCCGCCTTGGCTGCCATGTCCGGATGGATTGGCATTGAATGGCCTTCCCGGGTCACTCTGATTGGATCCAGAGCATCAAAATACGAACACAAGATCTTGCACCACTTGGCTCAGGTCCTCCACTCGCTGTTACTGTGGTCGGGTGTATCGCTGTAGTTTACACTAACAATTACATTCAGGCAGTGCTGTCCCTGCCGCGTAGGCCTCATTTCCTGGCCACAGCACCTGCCGGGCTTCCGATGTTTGTGGAGCATCCCGGTCCTCCGTCGTCAACAAACCCCACATGCCCGATAAGGTTGAAAGTGTCATATGTGATTGGCTGGAAGCAAGCCTTGGGTGTTCCTAATTCTGGACCTTAACAATTTCTCTTGTTTTCATCATATATCTTGGCGGGTCTCGGCACTTGGTTTGACATCAACTCTTCTTATTCTCTTCTTCTCAAGACAAAACATTAGGTATAATCAGAACGATACAAAGTCAACATGAAGCCAGCAAACCCAAGACAAACTAACCCCCAAATGAAGGCCAACTCCCAAACTCCTTTTCCAGACCATACATGCAGCTCTAACCATGACCCTAAACATGGCTCCCGTAATACTTTCGTTTCCTTCACAAACCCGTTTCATCCTTTAAACGGCAGACAAACTCCTCGTCAACTCTCCCATTCCCACTTCGTTGGCACCGCTCATCTCCAAAATACTCCTTCCACTCCTCCTGCTCATTCCACTCCTCCTGCTCATCCTGCTCCTATGACTCCTCACAGTCCTCTGAGACTTTTGCGTCCTCTCCCTCTTAAGCGCAGCTCCAGTTCCCTTCTCCGGATCCTCCTCATTGCCTTCCTCCTCAACCTCCTCCTCATCCGACTCCGCCCCGAGGTCTTCCGCCGTCAGACCACCCAGTCGAGAGCAAGGACTTCTAGCCCTGATTGCATCTGCATAGATGATGAAGGCGAAGGGCACCAGGCACAAAACGGAGCTGACGATAGCCAGCACGGTGATGGCCCATGCGACGCCCAGGGCGGCGAGCATGTTATCGATTGCCAGGGGGATAAGAGCGCCGGCGATGGAGCGCGTGGTACCGCAAGCGGCGAGGGCCGAGGCGGCGAAGTTGAGCGGGGAGTAAGCGTCTGTGACGTACTGTTTCCTTCTGTTAGCAAACAACCCCTGCGACTGAAGGAGAAGGATGGAAAACGTACGTTGATCATGGCAGTAAAGATCATATGGTAAGCAAACCCATACGGCACCGTCGCCACCAGGGGAACCGCCCAATGGATACTCTGTCTGCTGGTCCAGCCCAACCAGAGCAGACTGATCACAAAGATCGGGCCACCAACGCAAGCAACGGGCAGACGGAGGTACTCGGATTTGCGATCGGCAGGGTGGCGGGCCGCAAGCTTGGGGCCGTATGAGTCGTACCAAACGATGACGAAGCAGGCAATGATGGTACCTAAGCCCATAGTCATGAAGGCCACGCCAGCGATGCCGGGGGAGAAGTGGTAGGTGCCAGTCCAGATGGTGCCGCCGATCTTGAGCATCATGTAAAAGACGGCATAGACGAAAGCGAGGTAAAGGCATGTCAAGCCGAGGAGGAGTTCGTTGCAGAGCAACAAGATGGGTCGGGAGAGCGTGATACTCTGTTGACAGTTGTCAGTTCACCTTTTCCACTTCCACGAAGTCAAATCACCAGGGATACGGGGATACTCACAAGCTGCCTCCAAACACCCATCTTCTCCCCATCGGCGTCACCCAGGCCAGTAACCGGAGCAACATACCTCACCCCCTTCGCCTTGCCTTCAGCTTCCATCTGCCTATTCAGCTTCTCGGCCCTAATCTTCAGCAGTTTGGGATGGAACGTCTCCGGCATCAAGGCCACCGCGCAAAACGAGACTCCAGCGAGCATCAACGCGAACCTGTTTTTTTTTTTTTTTCTCCCGTTAGCCAATCTTCCCCAACCCCTTCCTTAGCCATTCCAAAGGGCGGCAATCGAACTTACCAAAAAACCCATCTCCACCCCTTACTCCTCCCCAAAAACCCGCCCAAAATCGGCGCCCCCAACGGCCCCAAAAACGAACTAGCACTCCAAATCATCATCATCCTTCCTCTCATAACCTTATCCCCAAACATATCCGCCACCACTCCTCCACCAACACTTATAGGTGGCGCACCAAACGTGCCAGCAAGCAATCTCATGACGAGGAACAAGGGCCAACTATTCGCCAGCGCGCAGCCTAGCGTCGCGAGGACGAACATTCCGAAGCCCGTCACCAAAACTGGACGACGGCCGTAGGTTTCCGACAAGGGAGCGCAGATGAGGGGACCGACGACGAAGCCGATTAGGTAGACGGAGGTCGGGAGGATGGTTTGGGGACCGGGCGAGGGGAAGTTGAAGACGGGGGAGAGGAGGGGCGAGAGGTTGGAGCAGAGGGCGGAGCCGAAGCCCGAGTTTGTGGAGGCTAGGGTTGTGGCGACGATGATGAGGAACTTCTTGGTCTGTTTTGCTCTTCTGTCAGTTGTTTGCTTGTTATGGAGGACCAGAGGGGAGAGGGGGGTTGGTGAGGAAGTGGAAAAGGGAGGTTAGGGGAGAGCGAGGTAGAAGGGACATACCGACGACCAATTATGAGGATTCTCAGGATCATCTGGAGCAAAAGCGACGACGAGTGTCGTGGGTTCGCCGGCAGGCTGTTGTTCGGCCCCTGAGTCGAGAGCTGTTTGGCTGCTGTTGGCAGAGACTGGTGTTATTGTTTCCAAGGGGGTCTTCTTCTCGAGTGGTGATGGTGTTGATGTTGTTGGGCTGGGATCGCTCATAACGATCTCGTCTGTGATGTTCTTCTCCATGGTGTTGATGTTGGGTAGCTAACGGGTTTGAAAGGACCCGTAGCTTTGAGAGTGAAGGCGTGTCGAGGGCCGATGTGGCTGAGAGAAGATTCGAAGAGATATTGAAAGGTCTCAGCTCCGAGGGGTATCGTCAAGTCGTCAAACTTCAAAAGAGAAAAGTCATGAACGTCACAGGCATCAAACACGGAGTCACACACAGAGAAAGAAAAGGTCACACCCGTGGAAGAAAACCAAAGAAGGAAAAGAGGAGACGAAACACCCGATGAAGCCTGAAGAACAAGCTCTCAGGAGAAGTTTGTGGTGTACAACATGGCGCTACCATCCGCCTTTATACGACCCGTGACGTCGACGACTTATACGATCCGACCACCCCCAATCCAAAAGAAACCCCCAAAAAAGGGGAACGCATGAACAAAGTCTGCAGACCTCTAGTGTAGCTAGGCTAGCTAGCTACCACTCACCGCAAGGGGGCGTGGCGGGAGTCATCGAATCGAGGCAAGGTTCACTAACAAGATTTTCAGGCACCGCTACTACGCAAAAGTTGTGTGTGACAACCCCAAGGAGGCTAGTGCAAGAACTGCAAGGTACACGCAACCCAGACCGTCGAGAGTCTAGACGGGAGGTGAGGCGAGGAAGAGCACCAACTGCGGGCGGGACTTCACGGGAATATTCCATGCAGAAGACATTTTGGAAAATTTGGAAGGAAAAAACTCTGCGGTCGGGCAGAAATGCCCATCGGGCTGGTCGTATCTTGCCTGTTTTCAGGGAAAAAGCCAAGGATGGGAAAATTTTGTCTCAGGACTCCCAGGAGCAACTAGCACCCTCTAGACCGTAGACGGTTACGAGCGGCCCGAACCCATGTCTACGGTCCGCCTACTTCTAGGCTAGACCAGGTCGCCGATGATTCTCCGGCGGGAACATGAAATCCTTCATTCGTAATGAGATGGGAAACTGGTTTCATCTTTTCGTGAGGTGGTCAACTGGTTAGGTCAGTAGGGTGTTACAGGACAAACACCACGGAAGGAAGTGCAGGTGTTCGACGATGATCAGCTTGTGAACAACAGGACGGCCACGACGACAGCGATCACCGCTTGAATCAAAGGAAGATGGGAAAGAGCGGAAGGAACAGGTCTGAAACTGATCAGGTGATGGTGTTCGAGGCCCAAGGGAAGGAGTCGGTTGATATCTCACCGACAAAAAGTTGTGTGCTGTGAGTGGGACGTTGTTCATGATGCCCTCTCCCATGTTCACCGTCCCCCCGCTTGGATGACTCGCACGCCAGACAATCGGTGTTTTCTACTCCGAAAAGCCAAAGCCGAAGCCGGATATAGCTTCACCCAGCCGACTTTCAAAACACCGGAGGGGCAACTGGAGAAACCGCATGAGAGAAATGAAAATGAAACAATTCATGCCTAAAAAGATCGACGACGGAAAATATTACGTACCTGAATATCATCGCCAAAACCGGGAATAAGACCTTCAAAGCTTCGTCCAGCCGACCTCGCGCCTTGAGACGAACGTATGTATTGCTTTGGCCCGCAAAATACCAAAAGACAAGAGGCCATGTGGCGGCGGTGAATCACAGTGGGCCACGAAAACTTTCGTAAAATTTGGCACTAAGCCCCCTGAGAAACCGGCCCAAAACTTGCACTGTAGCACTCCAGTTCGCAGTCTAGAACGTTTCTCTTTTGCTGGGGGGGGGGAAAAGGCGGATGAATTCATCCTGGATTTAAGTTGGGTCGGTTGGTCGGTTGACACACCGATTGGACATTTGCGAAAAGACAGGCAAGGAAAGGAAGAAAGAGAAGAATGAGAATGGTCATCTGCCCTTTCGAAAAAAACCACTTCGGTCCACATTATCCCGGGAGCCAAGAAACCACCCAGGATCTGGACCTATGCCGGAAATCGGAGGTTGATGACCCAATGACGGTGTGCAAACATGGCAATGATTGTCAGTTTTTAGACCGTGGATTGAGGTTGAAGGTGAGAAACTTGACCTTGTTGTTCAAATCCGGAAGACAAGAAGGACCTGGGGTACCCCCCGCCCGTTCTTCAGCGAAAGACGGTCGGCGGTCCATCACGGTTCCATAGGGCTGGCCAGGGGTGGGATAGGTGAGGACGGGAGAGGTGCTTGGATAGGGTGAATGAAAGGCAAAAAGATGGGAATATCCAAAGAGTTGGTAGAAGTGGTTGATTTTTGAAGAGGAGAAGAGAAGACTGTGCCAAAGGCCTGGGGGGCCTGGATTTATTGAAACACGTCCCGTCGTGCCCAACCGGGCTCCCAATCCGCCATCCGCTTATCCTTGGGAATGCCCTCAGCTCCTTCCTCAGCAGTCTTGAGCTCCTTCTGTGCCGTGATGGCTTGCTTCTGCTTGCATGAGGTGTGCCTTCTGGTTATACAGACTGCTTCCTTCCTTTCATGTGGGGTAGAAAGTAGGTGTGGGGTGCAGCAGTCGGTCCCGATAAAGGCGACGTGATGTGCTTTACTCTTCTGGGTGTCGAGTTGCCCATGAGGCATGAGGCGTGAGGGCAAAGCCAATCCAAATGCCACCACATCAGCTGGGATATCCACGTTATCCGGCATACAAAAGAACCATCAGCCCATCAAGGCTCCATGGGGCAGGGCAGGGCTGGGCTAGCTTGGTTGGTGGGTTAGGTGAGACATACCTTTCGATATATAACCACCTGAAGCTCCTGGTGGCGTTCTTCCCTTGTCCTCCTCTATCCCTGAATTACAGCACCGTGCGTGATCGGAGCAAACGTCCCTTCCAGCAAAAGGCACAAGTTTGGTTTATGGTTTATTCTGGTAACAAGCAAAAGATGCAACCAATGACGATTGTAAACAGGGGGTATGGGTTATGAAAAGCAGATATGCAAGACCCAAAAAGCCAAAAACCAGCGCCAGCCGTCCTCAATCTCCCAAACACACCTATCCCGTCCTATAACCATTATTTCCAACGCCAGCCAAAAACAGCTTTCTTCTCGCAATAGCTATGCCGAGGTATCCAAAGAGGGGGTACATTCCAAAAGAGAAAAGGAATGGGGGTATATCCCAAAGGATGGAGTGGAGCGTCGTATCATCAGTCATGATCCGTGAATACTCGTCTGGCCAGCAACGTCCCTTGCCTAGCCAGTCTTGCTCAGAGGGAAGGAAGGGTCACCTCAAGACCTGACGAGTATAGGGCTTAGTGCAGCAGAGGCCGTCAAACTCAAAATCTCAGGATATCCACTGCGCCACCCTCCCCCACGTCCTAGCCGCCGTGGTAGCCAACACGCCCGCAGCGCCCAACACGGAAAAAATCTGCAAAAACTCCAACGGATGTCTCGCGCGCACCTCCGTCTCCAGGTGGCCCTCGTGACCTCCCTCCTTGGTCGCCGGACTAGGCGGGAAGCGGCCAGTAGTGAGGTATTGTTCCATGAGTGCGTCCTTCTCGTACCAGCGCTCGCGCAGCCAGACGTCGAATTCCTCCTGGTTTTCGAGCGGGATGTCGTCGACCGCAAACCGGCGCCAGTAGAAGTTGACGGATTTGGGCGGCTGACCGCGCAGGTAGGTGGAGGAGAGGGTGAAGAATTGGTCGCCGTACATGCCGCGGCTGTGGGGAGTTGTTAGTGAGGATATGCCGAGGGAAAAGGTAGAAGGGACCGGGAACTTACGGCACGCCTTCGTAGGCAACGGTGCAGTCGTAGACGTATTCTACCGTGCCCTTCAACTCCTTCAGACAAAAGTAGATTCCCGTACTGCGCGGCAGGAGGACGTGCTCCGTGTCCTTGATACCAATCTTGTCGGCCCACTTCTTGGACTTGTTCCTTCCGTTTTGCGTGCAGTTGGTTCCCTCAGGGAACAACAGGAGCCACATGGGGTTGAGATATTGCCTCCCGTTGTGCGTGTGCTTGGTCTTTAGCTTCCCGAGTCTGTAGGCCAACCGCGGCTGATCGACAGACATCTTGCGCGACATGAAGATGAACCCGTAGAACATCATTCCTTGGCCCACGATGGGGAGGAACTTGAGAGACTCCTTGAGGATGATGTAGAGGTAGCCGTGCATGCGGGGCGCGTTGGCGTAGCCTACCCACCAGAGGTAGAGCCAGTCGGTGTATATCTGGTGGTTGGCAATCATGACCATGCGCTCGGGAAAGTTGAACTCGACGCGGCCGTCGGGGGTCTTTTTGATCTGGCCGGCGACGGAGCCATCGCCGCTGATACGAATGGTCGTGGGACCCCACCACTGCGTCATAGTCGTGATGGTTAGGCCAAAGGACTGTTTCGTAAGGGCCATGTAGGTGTAGTAGAGGTCGCGATTGATCCAATACAGTGGTGCGCCGAGGAACTGGGTCGCGACGATGCTGAAGGCAGTCTAGGTTAGTTGTGGTCATTAGATCAACGGGTTGGAGAGGCCATACCCAACAGAACATGCTGTGAAGAAGATAGCCAGCGAAACACCCCTAAGGATTTGTATCAACCGGTTATGCTTCTCCTTGCCGGACGGATGCGCATTTTGGATCGTCTTTTGCGATGTATCATTTCGTTGTACGAGCAGTCCAGCTTCGTCTGGGTTTGGGTTCGTGGAGGCATCGCCGGATGCAATGTCCGGGTACGATGCCCTCTGGCGGAGGTCACCCATGATGGTGGTGACCGAGTGGTTGATGGAGGGTGGGGTGGGGTCGAGTATTCGGCAGTGATCCGAATGGAGACAACTCCAGGGATTGGTGGTCGACGTCGAGATTCGGATAGCGATGATTATGCGCCGCGGTGTTGAAGAGCAGCAAGCAGGCACGATAGTGTTTGGGTGTCACGGAGCCGAGGGATCGGGATAGTAATAAATAGTTATACAAGAAGGAACAGAGGGACGAGGCAGACTGGATGTGTCGAAACCCGACCCGCGCGTGCCGGGCGGGCGCTTGTTGGAGGCTGAGTCGTAGCCTGTTCGGTGATAACAAGGACAATGCCGTGGAGGATGGGGTGAGGGCCGGGATGGCGGAGGGATGGCCAGTCGAACGAGTTATATCTGTATATTACGTAGGCAACCAACTGCGGCAGTGGGACCAACGAATGATGATCGTGAAGCGCTTCGTTTGGCGGAGGAACTGAGGTGAAACTGAAACAACAGTAAACAGACAAAGCAGCAAGTAAAAGTGGGAGGAGCAAACACTAGACACTGGGCGGTAACAGAGGTAGGTTTTAATATAATACGTGTGTATATGGAAAATATAGACAAGACAAGGAAGCTATTCAGACCGGAAAACGAGTCACAGACATCGATCTAGGAACGAAGCGTCATTGCAACATCGGATGTTGTATCGTATCAAACTTCCGTCGGATTGTGATAGATGCCCGACTCCGAAAGTCCTCTCTTTGAGCTTCAGCTGTCGTTGGGTCAGCAGCCACGGTCACTGTGTCAGTGTGGAGGGGTCAGCAACAAGAGTTCGATAAGCACGATAAGGAAAGCTTGGTGAGCTTGGACCAGAGCTTGATTCCCAAAGCGGCTTGGCCTTATGACGGCATCCGAGTGACGGCCATTTGAGTGGGATCCCATTGGCCCGATAGCGGCCATCTCTGTTCGGCTTTTGGATGTTTGACGGCAATCGCCAGGTTGGAGACCAGAGTTGGAGACCATCACTTTCCAGGTACTCCAACATTTTCTCTTGTTTTTCTTTTTTCCATTATTTCCACTTTCTACCCAACACACCACACAACTGCGATACCCAACTGTACAGCAACAGCGACTGCAATGGCTTCTTGAATTAGTAAGTGCCCAACAACGGCACCGTATTACCCTACCCATCATATCGACCTCTAATACCGTCACCACCACCAAACAATGTCGCCATGTCGAGACCCTTATTTCTGGCTCGAAATCGCCACGTCCATTCCATCGCTACCATGGTCCCTAAACCACCCAGGATGACCGTCTTCCGCCTTCCGCGAGGGGGAGTCCGGCACTTCTCGGTCTCTGCCGCCCGCAGACAGATCCTCGACATCGCCGCCCTGCCCGATCGCATAGTTCCGCATTACCAACAGACAAAGGCATCGTCCCTGCTGTCTCTCATCTGGCCCCAACCGCCGCGCAACGTCCTGCTCATGCCCAAACTGCATGCGCCACACGTACTCGTTTCCGCCGCCGAGTTCGCCAAACACATCCACACCAACTACCCCGGCCTCAACATCGTCTTCGAAAGCCATGTCGCAAAGACCATCCACGAGCAGCTGCCCTTCCCCATTTACACGGCCGCCCCGGGCGAGGCCAGCAGCCTCTTCGCCAACAAGATCGACCTCGTCACTACCATGGGCGGCGATGGCACCATCCTCCGGGCCGCCAGCCTCTTCTCCATGCACCACCAGGTCCCGCCCATCCTTTCGTTTAGCATGGGCACCCTCGGCTTCCTCGGCGAGTGGAAGTTCCAGGAATACAAGCGCGCCTGGCGCGAGTGCTACATGAGCGGGTGCTCCGTCTCAGTCGAGGACCTGGTGGGGCCACACACCCAAGTCGCCGCCCGCCAGGCCGCCAACGCCAACCTGACCGACCCCAACAAGGACGACAGCACTTTGCAATCTCCCGCCTGGGACGCCGTCCGCGGTAACGGACAATGTATGGGCCTCAACCGCGCCTCCAAGATCCTCCTGCGTCACCG
The DNA here is from genome assembly GCA_009805285.1 of Neurospora terricola FGSC 1889. Lineage (NCBI taxonomy): Eukaryota > Fungi > Ascomycota > Sordariomycetes > Sordariales > Sordariaceae > Neurospora > Neurospora terricola. Next base: position 5,944 of record RANZ01000002.1, on the reverse strand, counting down.
CTTGCGCGTAGGCATATACGACGCCGAAGGGCGGAATATCAATGAACAGCTTATCCCGACTTCCACCGCCGAACCAGGGCCTATCCCGGAAATCGACGAGGATACTTACCCTAGTGCTACTATTTCTGCCCCAAGCACGAGCGGAATCACCAAAAAGGCCCCGATACCTTACCTCCACGCTATTAACGAGGTCTCTATCGACCGCGGCGCCCATCCTCACCTCGCTATAATCGACATCTATGTCAACAACCACTTCTTGACCGAAGCCGTAGCCGACGGTATCCTCATTTCGACTCCAACGGGATCTACTGCCTACTCGTTGTCAGCAGGCGGGAGCATAGTCCACCCGCTCGTGAAGTCCCTGCTTATAACACCCATCAGCCCGCGCTCGCTCTCCTTCCGGCCCTTGGTTTTACCGTTGAACACCAAGGTCGTTCTGAAACTCAGTAAGAGAAACAGAGGGCGAGAGTTACCGGTCAGCATAGACGGCAAGCGCCGGGTGGCAGTCAGTCACGGGATGGAAGTCCGTGTGGAAGGAGAAAAGCTCGAGAAGACGGTTGAACACGGTTGGCGAGGCGGAGTGCCGTGCGTGATTCGGTCTAGTTCAAAGGGAGATACGGATGGGATCGCAGAGGATGATGATTCTTGGGTCGGGGGGTTGAATGGGTTGTTGAAGTTTAATTATCCTTTTGGGGGAGGGGAGCCGGAGGGGCAGCACTGAAGTGCTGAAACAAGAAGAACAGATGAAACAGTATAGGAGGAGGAGCGAGGTTTGTATTATGTGCAAGAGAAGCGAAGAGAGATACCACGGGAAGGGTACGGTTACTGTCCGATGAGATGAAAATTACGCTCGCGGGTTGGACGTGGACGGAAAAGTACCCAGGGAAGGCCGGTTCGGAAAAATCAGGTTTTGCCTTAACTTTGTAGCAAGCAAGCGATAGTTGAGCTTCGTGTTCAAAAACATCAGAAGAACAAAATGCATTGATACCCCTCTCTACATCCCAAGTAATAAGTCCCGGGTCCCAGTTCCAAGTCCCAATCGTCATCATCAGTCAGGACATGTGAGATTACGCATTGAATCGCACTCGTCTGTCAAGCTTCAAGCTTGGATCGAACAAACTAAGCCCGACATTGATACCTCGCTTGTCGCATGACCTTGTTACTGGCCGTGGCCAACGACCTCTAGCTACCTCCTTCTCCATAATGGCATTATTGCAAAAGAAGACTCCGAGTTCCTTGGCGCGCGTGGCCGTCATCTCATCCATGCATGATGGAGACTCTTCAACGTTAATCGTAGCCAGCTCATGTTAACGATCATGTCGGATGGCATTAAAGTGTTTCTACCAGCCTCCATCTCTGTAGGTTCTTTCAAAAGCTACTGCCTTTCCCGCCCATCCTCTTGTTGGGTTTCCCGGCCAGGAGATCTTTTCCAGATGGAGGGCTGCCATGGTGAGATGCATGTCAGGAGTGTCGACTTGGGTTTGTTGGGGGAACGTGAATTCGCAATGGACAAACAGTCAGGATCTCAGACTTTAATATCATCGCAGAAGGATGGGTTCATTTCACGTTTATGTTAAAACAAAAAAAATGTGCAAGACATGAGGTACCTTGATGCAAGATACCAGAATACATAGGAGACACCATGCGGGTCCTTGTACCTTACTTTATGCACATGTATTTGTAGGTATATGTACATGTATCAGCACAGGAAGCAGTTTTCCACTCCTGCCGGACGAAACTTCGGATGTTCAGAGTCGTCCTCCGTCAGATAAAGAGGATAGAGATACCGTGGTGACTGGGGGCATTGGTTTTCGGAAATGGGAATATAGCAGGTAATAGACAAGAATCTGTTCAACCACTGGCAATTACACGGCCGCATCTTGAGCGCCATAGGGCTTGGGGTTTGAAGAGATTCAAGCATGTCTGCAATGATGGACGTGCTTCCTCTTTAGATTCTGAAAACGAACATCCCGAGTTACTACGGTACCCTCTTATCCTCGCTCATAATCTATGGACCAAAGCGAGAAGAAAGTACTATAACTCTACGAGAGCAATATAGCTAGGCTTCTCTAGAAGCCTATTCCGATGGATGAGTGCGGATTTGCAATATATGAGTTTGAGATCCTGCATGCATCCTGAGCTGAGGACTACGGCCACGCTCACCGAGTACCGGACTCCGACTACTAGTTAAACGGACGATGTACGAGCATCAAGATAAACCGGAAGCGAAGCGCAAGACCACAACGAAGGGTCTATTACTTATTGAGATTACCAGGCCGTAGCGTCTCGTCGACTCCAGTATTCAAGCTGAGCCTTAAGGAACCTCCCTAGATCATTTAACACATCTGTCGGGTCTGAGGAATCAGGGGTTCTTCGGCTCTTGAGTTCTTGGTTTTGACGACTGGCGCAAGCCTGAATGAACAGTGTTCATCACAAACCCTTCTACAAATTGCCGCAGTTCGTCTGTAGGTAGACGGCGTTTCGGGGCTGTGATCAATTAAGGTTACTTACCCCCATTCTATCCATGATGTCATTCGTAGTTTTTCTTTCTCAAAAGCCTCTAGAGTCAGCGAGAGCCCTGCGGCTCCGTTATGTGACTACCTACCCGATCATGGATAAGCTTGATGAGCCGAGTTCCCTTCCATAAACATACCCTGACAAGAGGTTTGTTCTGGACATAGACCTCAACTACGCGGTTCTTCATCTCCTGGTGCGTGTTGTCGACATTTGAACGACGGACATGGAGCTCATAGGCCTAGGCTACGACCTACTGTATAGAAACCACGACGGGATTCCCTTGACGTTCGCAGACTGAAGAGCACCCCAATGTCGATGGACGCTTTCTACTGGATCTTACTCACCCGTTTCTGTCGTGACTCGTGAGTCACGGGAAGAAGTTGACATCTAATTATAGTAGGCAGGGACCGGATGGCATGAACAGATACACCGGGTTACCCTGTCAACGATCATCACTCGGCCCGAGAGGCGCTATCAAGATCCCGAGATAACCCCAACTCGATTGCGCTTTCTCCGGCGCAACTTGCAGGTAGGTGGGCGACTGGAGGGGCTGTGACTACAAGTCTACGAGAGAGTGAGGGCGGCTTGTTCCCCTTCCCAGTATGAGATGCCGGATCCTTCAGAGTAGCGGGATATGTGCGCCGCTGCGCTGTCAGCCCCGTGTCCATCTCCTCCTTCCTGGGATGGTGAATGTGTCAACTATCTGACGGTTCCAAAGCTGAGGTTTCGCGAACGAACGAGGAGTGAGGTTATTGTAGCGAGGACTTGGTAATCCCGGAATGGAAAACAAGTGTGTGTGGATCGCCAGGCCAGATGAGCGTATGAGCGAGCGTAGTAGCCTGTGGTCCGACAGTCCACAATCATGATCTTTCAGGTCACCGAGTCAAGACGAACGAACGAGGCAGCAAGCGAACCGAGTGCCCAATCTCAAGTACCGAGTTGAACGCGCTCTCCGTGTATAGATACTGCGTTGCTTGCTAAACCGCGTCTACGGTTGATCTGTTACAATGACCGGTTTTAAATCCGTTCTTGTCAAAGTGGAATCTTTGAGATAATCTGAAGGCCTCAAATCCACTTGAAACCGTCAGCCCTAAAGCACACGACACTGTGCTGTGCTGTGGTGTCGGGCCGTCTCTTCTTCCCCAGATTATTCAGTTTGCCAGGTTAGGATGACAAAGTGCTCGATGAGGCGAAAACGCGAGGGACGGCACGGCCCGCGCCGAGCTAGTTTCACAGGTTTCCACCTAACCTAAGCTCGTGACCGCTCGTGGTCGTACACGTACGATAGCGCTGATAGCATAAAAGTGCCTATTTTCAAAACCCGCGTCCAATCAGGGGGTGTAGACCGGGATGGTTGCTCTTGTCGTCGATCATGTTGACGACGTCGGCATTGATAAAGGCCACGACATTTGCTTTCCCTTGAGCGCCCCTGAGGTATATCGGTTGATTTTGCGTTCGATCGTGTCGGTCGCTTCGTTTCTTGTGGCGATCAAGGATTGGTATGGGTATCAGAGACACTCGAACGCGGCCGATGCAGCATGTTCCGAACGGGCGTTCGATTGGGTTCAATGTCGCGTGGAGCTCGAGGATGATTCCTCCAGCGTTCGTCCCCTTCCACCGCTGCCCTGTTAAGGACCGTATCCTTCCCCGTTTTGTTTTGTTTGTTGGTGTTTTATTGTATTCATCGTTGTTGCTTCGGCTGTGACACTATTTTCGTGTGTTGTTCGGCTCTGTGGTTGATAAGCTGTGTCACTGTCTGAAGCCCGGTGCCCCTTACTTGGGTTTGTGGAAACTGGAAGAGCCGCAACCTTGTAGACCAGCCCAACGTAGCACATCGGAGTCTCACCGCTTGTCCTCCTCTTATACGATTTGCCGTGACGGCCCGTTTTTCTATTCGGATGGGGTTGTAGTATGAATTCGGTCGGCGTACTATAGCTTGCTCGCAAGCGCACAAATCGAGGTCATATCATCCGTCGGTCGGTTCCGTCAGTAGTAACTGCTTTCGTGAGGTATCACTGTTTCGAATGTCCTTCAATATACCGCGCTGCTGCCTCGGGAGTTCTTCCTGGGGTAGGCGGCGGTACTTGCCCGGCTGTAGGTAACTGAAGGGGTAGAAGTTTGGTTCAGGAACAGATTCGTTGGAGAGATGTGCTGCTGCTAGTAGACCGGTAGACTAGAGTATAGTGCTCTTGGTACCTGGCGGGCGACGAAGACGAAGGGTCGGAAGGGGAGGTAGATGGCTGTCTGGCTGTTTGGTTTAGGAGTGCGCCCGAGAGGGATTTTGGAACCATTCGTTCTTTTGGAAGTTTCGAGGCGTTTCTGCGCCGGTCAGTGGCCTCTGTCGCAACTTTCGGCACCCCATTGTCCAAGCTCGTGTCCAACCGTTTGCTTTACGCTCTCGTCCACACCGCTCCGTCTGTGGTCGTTAGACAAAGAAGGAGTAGCAGCTGAGTTGCGCCAGCGTGTCGGAGTTCAGTTTTGTTGATATGTCTCGCATGTGTTGATCGGTGGTTGATCTGAGAAGCATTAGAGCTTGGGTAGGGTGTCCAGCATGTCAGGTTGTCCCGAACTCCAGGCAATGTCCATGCGCTGCCTGTGCTGCAAACGCTGCGCAACCATGAAGTAAATACCACCCCCTGAATATCCCTGATTCCCTGGAGCAAGCGCCCCGTCCAAGATCCCAGATCGCCATCGTATCTCCCAGAATTTCCATGTTCTCCAATCGCAATTTCCAATGCTTCTTCTTCCGTTGGACGGGATTTGAAGAGATAAGACCTCAAAATCGAGATGAGTCAAGAACTCTAAATCCTTCAAATGTCGTACGCCGACGGCGTGGATTGCGTGCGTACACATTGCACGGGCACAATCTTACAGGCTTATTGCAGCTGCGGTGGCCTACTGGTACCTGTTACGCAACTCATCGATCGCAATCCACCCTTGCTGGCTGGCTTGCTTCTGGAACAAGGCTGGGCTGGGCGGCTCGTAGGCTCACTGGAGAAATGGGATGGGGCAGGAGAGCCAACTGGAGCTGGACTGGCACTGAATTGGGGGGAAATGACTGGACACTCAAAAGGAGCACCTGCAGAAATGACATGATTGTGCATGGTCAAGAACAGAAGACAAGCTTGTCTCTTGTCAGGATCTTCGGAATTTTCTCCGGTTGATATCATTCCGCCTCTTTTCATGCCTCATTACCCGCAGAATATGCAGTGCCTATTCTGACATACAGAGAGCCGTGTTGTTGTTCAATCATGAACTTTCTCTCTTTTGACATTCGAAACCTGGTATCCGGGATTTCTCTGTCCAGCGTCTGCTCAAGGCCCCGGTGCCAAGGAGGCAGAGCCGGATGCGAAAGGTATACCGAACCTTGGCCGTATGCTGTTGGCCCTGTAACGTGGAATGGCCGGTGGATTTGAGCGAATGTTGT